>SZYD01002202.1:0-48670 GCA_009363875.1 Mikania micrantha | reverse complement strand
TCTCCTTCATAACCATCTCAAATTCTTTACACATACATCATTCATGGAACCAAAAATGATGTCGTCCAAATAAACTTGCACCAAGAGTATATCACCATCCTTTTCTCGAATAAACAGCTACAAGTCAATGACACCTCTCTAAACACGTTGTTCAGAAGGTGAGTAGATAGTGTCTCATACCCATGCTCGCGGTGCTTGATGTAATCCATATAAGGCCTGTCTAGATTTTGATGGACTGATGTTGGCTATCACGTTGTGTAATGGATCCTCAAACCCGGGAGGTTGACGACATACACTGTTTCACTTATCACACCATGAAGGAATGCACTCTTGCCATCCATTTGATAGACTTTAAACTTCTTGAAGGATACATATGCCAAGAAAGTTCGAATTGCTTCAAGTCGAGCAACCGGTGCAAACACTTCATTATAGTCCAATCCTTCAATCTGTCTAAATCCCTGAACCACTAGACGTGCCTTGTTTCGCACAATGATCCCGTGATCATCTTTCTTGCAACAAAGAATCCATCTGGTGCCTATAACTTTTGCACCTTTTGGTCTGTCAACAAGTTGCCAGACACCTAATTTCTTGAATTGCTGGAGTTCTTCTTGCATGGCATCAACCCATGATTCTTCCTTTAAAGCTTCAGTGACTGTTCGCGGTTCAACTAGGGAGATAAAACAAGAATGGGCACAAAAGCTTACATCTGCAAAATCAAGAATGTCTGCAAGTCCCCCTGAAGAAAGCTGGTTTCTTGTCTTAACCCCATCCAATGGACTTCCAATGATGTTTTCTTGAGGATGAATACGATTAATTCTCCCGACAGGATGAGGTGGAACTTCAACCTGTGGATCTAAATTGTTCAGATTTAAGTATTCAAGATTCGGTGCAAGATTATCAACATCTGGTTTGGGGGCAGCAGGCAGAATGAGATTGTCATCTGTGTCTAAGCTATCGTCATTTGTCTTTACTGTGGGAATTGAAGTGGATGAAGGTTGCACTGGTTCATCAGGTGCATTTTGTGCATCATACATCATTTGAACAGCAACATCTTCATCTGAGTACATGGGAGGCATATTGAATGAGTCAAAAAGGTCGGAATAGTCAAACATCCAATCTGGACCTTTTCCAGGTGGGGGTATAGTGTGTCTCTAAACATCAACATGGTACCACTCCTCCACATTTTGAGTTGATCTGTTGTAAACTCTTTTATTAGGAGTACTGTACCCAAGAAAATACCCTTCTTCCACCTTCTCATTGAACATGCCCTGCTCCTGTTACTTAAGCATCGTGCACGGTGCACCAAAAGGTTTAAGATACTTAAGATTAGGTTTTCTGTTGTGGAACAGTTCAAAGCAGGTCTTCCCATGTCTTTTCACTATCAAAATCCGGTTCAGTGTGTAGCAAGCATTAGCTACAGCTTCATTCCAGAACTGAATTGGAAGAGATGAATCAGCAAGCATCGTTCTAGCAGCCTCAATCAATGTCCTGTTTTTCCTTTCAGTAACACCGTTCATTTGAGGGACATATGGAGCACTAAATTGTTGAACAATGCCCCGTGCATTACAAAAATTCTCCATGTTGTGGTTCTTGAACTCCGTCCCATTGTCAGTTCAGAGCATTCGAATCTTGAGCTTGTAAAGTGACTCAAGTTTGGTAACCAACACTTGAATGCACTCAAACGTCTCAGATTTCTCCTTTAGAAAGAAAACAGAGTATCTTGAATATTCATCAGTGATGACTAAACAGTATTGATCTCCAGCTATACTATTGCGGTTTACAGTACAAAATAAATCCATATGGAGAAGCTCAAGAGGAACATTGATTGAATGAAACTTCTTCAGTTTGTGAGGCTGTTTAGTTTGTTTTCCTTTCTTGCATGATACACAGACATCAGACAGCTTAAAGTTCTTCAGACTGACCCCCTCAACCAAATTATTGTGTACGAGGTGATTCATCTTGCGTAGACTCAAATGACCCATCCTCTTATGCCAAAGAATAGAATCTTTCTCAGTTGCCTTTGACATAAAACATGAAGCTGTGGAGGATGTAGTTGAAGCTGTGGCCATGTTGAGTACATACAAGTCCTGCTTTCTGGGAGCCGACATTAAAATCCAATCTTCAGGGATAATCACGCCTTGCTTGAGTATGTAGCAGTTGGTGTCATCAAATAGAACTTTGTATTGCTTGTCACAGATAAGTGATACTGACAAAAGATTATTCTCCAACTGCTTAACATATCTGACTTTGTCGAATGAAACTTGGCCATTTGAAATAATACCCTCTCCTGTGATAAACCCGCCTTTGTCACCGGCAAATGTTGCGTATCCACCCCGAACTGAATTAGTTTGTTAAGAGCAGCTGTTGGGGAAACTTGCACAAACACAAACAATTAGTTTGTTTTGAGAACCCAAGCCTTTACGGTCTTGGGTTGACCCAAAGTGTCACGGATCCAAACATCGATCCATTTACCATCAGGGTCAGCCTTATCTGGAATAGGTGAAACAGAAGTCTCAGAAGACTTAACTCTCCAGACAGTGTTTTTGTTGAAAGAGTTTTTCAGGTAAATGGATGATGAGTTTGCTTGATTGACATTAATAACTCTGGGAACTTCCAAGTTCACCAGTTCCCCTTTACCCTTGTTCTAAGGTTTAATCTGATTTGGTTGTTTAGGTTTTGCTTGAGTTGCCTTTGATTCAGATTTAATAGCTTTGATAAAAATTTGATTTAGTTTTCTGGGTGGTGCAACCTTCGGTCTAATCAACTGTGGACAAAATCTAACTATGTGTCCAGGTGCACCACACTCAAAACAAACTTTGACACCCTTTTTATGAAAATGTGTTAATTCAGAAAGGGACTGCATTTGTGGTTAAAAACATTTGTTTTAGCATTGTTCTGATTAAAACCCAATCCCTTTTTCCCATTAGTCACAAGATTGTCAATCTTGTTATATGCACAAGCTTCATTTTCTTTTGAAGCTTTCACAAAATTTAAGGCTTGATAAATTTTAGAAAATGAGATTGGGTCACCTTTCATTACTACAGGTGTGTGATTCTGAGCAACAACACAGTTAGATGAATTGTCAGATTCATCCTCAGAATCTGAGACCCAATCTTCAACAATTCCTTACACAAAAGATTCCTCTGACAAGGCTTACACAAAAGATTCCTGTAACAAGGAGGAACACTCATCAGTAATCATTCCAATTGGATCAATTACTAATGGAGTTTTAACATGGAAATCTTTAACATCTTTGTCATCTGGTGAATTGACAAAGCTATTTAAGATTGGTGGAGCACATTGTTGATAACTCATCTTTCCCTTACCCTTCTGATCAGTCCCTTTACTGATCATGTGCTCAATGATATAAGAAGAGCATTCATAGCTCTTGAACATTTGACCTAAAGTCTCATAGTCACACTCGACTATAGCTAACTTCTTCTTTATCTCATTGATGGTATTGAGATAAGAGGTAATAGCATCTTGCTTGTTCAAAACAGCAATCTCAGCCTCATGCAATTGTCTGTTTAAAAGTTCAATTTTAGCTTGAAAATCTTTTTCATTAGATTTTAAAACTTTGTTTGCCTCAATGCACTGGTTGAGATCACTGATCAAATCAGCATTGTGTTTTTGATAAGCAAGGACTTTGCTGTCAAGATCAACACATTTAAAACAATTAGAGTGAAAAGATGAACATTCATCAGATACCTGATCTGACTGTGAAGATGCAATAGGAGTAGCATTTGAGTTCACCATCAAAGCAAGCCGAGTAGCAGATTCCTCAAGATCAGCACCATGATCAGCTTGAATGTCTAAGTTTGACAAGCTATCTGACTCTGAATCAGATGTTTCTTCTATCTTGATCTGTGATTCTCCGTAAGTGCTTTCCTCACATGAATTATCTATCTTCTGAATCTCAGCAACACATGCTTTATCCTGTTTTCCCTGTTCAGAATTGAATATGAAATCCCAATTTTCACCTTCATCCTGCTGGACCATCAAAGCTTTACCTGCATTTGAAGAACTTGTTTGTGCAGGAGAATCAATAGGAACAAGTCTTCTTTCTGGATTAGCTGTAGAAGACTTCTGATGCTGAAAAGGGTTCTTGTTTCCTGCTTTCCTTAGGTGCTTGCTTTGTCTAGCAAAATGACATTTCTCCCCACAATTGTAGCAGGTAACAGATGCCATATCAAATCCAAACTTAGACTCCTTGTTTAGATTGATGTCCTTTCCTGTTCTTTTCACAAACTCCTTTGCCCTTCTCACAGCACTGGCAAGAGTCATCTGGATCTATCTGAGAATAATCATCATTGGTCAGATAAGGATTGCCAATCTGTCCAGCTACTAAACCATCATAGGAACTCACAAGAGTAGACAAAAGACCCATGTGCTCCTTGGCCATCTCTACAGTCACTTTATCAAAATTCTCTGTCTTCAGACTAGTAACTGGTTGATGATATTCTTTCTGAGAGCTTGATGAGGAAGATAACTGACTGAAATGAATCTGATTGGAAGATGGAGCTTCAGTAGTCTGAGAAACAAGAGCACTCTTTAGTGGAGCATGAGAATATGTTTTCTCTACAGTCGGAGTAGAATAGTACAAAGAGGGATCCTGGACTTGAGCAACTCTCTTAGCCTTCCACTTGTTCTCTATTTCTTGCTCTTTCAGCTTCTGGATGAAATCATTTATGTCCATATGTGCCATCATCTCATTCTGCTTAAGTACCATAAAAATATGATTCCCACTTTGGAGGCAGAGCATCTGCCAAACACTGGATCTTCTCCTGAGTAGTAGTCTTGACTTCATGATTGAACAACTCACTCAAAAGATGGTAGAATCTGGCAATAAAATCATCCAATGATTCATTTCCCACATACATGAAGATGTTGAATTCCTTCCTTAATGCTTTTGACTTGATGTTCTTCAGTGCATCATTCCCCTCATACCTCTGCTGCAAAGCATCCCACAAATACTTAGAAGATGTAAAGTGTCTAAACTGATGGAAGATATCAGTAGCAATGGACTGAGACAGAATAGCATAAGCTTTCTTCTCATAATCATAAAGTTTCCTCTGTGGTTCAGTCATCCGTGTGACTAGCATAGGAGTTCCATCTTCATTCAGAGGCCTCAGATAACCTCCTTCCATCATCATCCATAAGTTAGTATCCACTCCATTGATGTGAATCTCAAATCTGTATTTCCAGTGCGGATAATCATCTAAGAATAGCAACTTGGGAGCTTTATTGGAGTTCCCTGTCTCAGTTTCAGTCAGCAACAACGTCTGAATACAATGGTTCTTGTTTGCCATCAGTGCCAAGTCTTCCATAGAGTCAAGAACAGAAGTATCCAACACTTAGAAAAATTTCAAATCACAGGGCCGAATGAGTATGCTAATCCCGAATGTCGGGGACCGAATGTGATAAACTAGGCGAATGAACAAAGTCTGGCGAATGAAAATGAGTATGACAGTTTGGGCGAATGAGCAGGGCGATTGAACCTATTCGGCGAATGAAAGGATCGAATGAGGCTATTCGCCGAATGAGAGATCGAATGAAGGCTATTCGCCGAATGAATGTGTTGAATGGAGCTATTCGGCAAATCAGAGTGATTCGGCCAAACTTATTCGGCCGCCATGCTCATTCGGGCTATCTGAGATTTTCTGCAACTAAAATCGCAATAACTTTGGATTTTGACCAAATCTATGCACCAAATATGGTACAGAACACCATAACAAGATTACCAGCTAATTGGAATGAATGTTTTGACAAAAACACCACAAAAACCAACTGATTTTGATTGAAACAGTGACTTGTAGACCAAGAAATTTAGGGTTTTTGCAAGTTACGAAAATCCAATCTTAGATCTGATGATTTTGAATGGAAATCGAATAGAATCAAGAGCCAAAGCTCTGATACAACTTTGTACGACCTATTTGGAGCTCGGTTACAATCTGGTTCTAATGGATATCTACCCGACAACCTCTGGAATAGTGCGGAATCCTATTCCAGGGTTTTCCAATCGAAACCAACAGCAACCGTGGTGATCCGAAGGTGTAGGAAGAACGTTTGATCAAGAATCGAACACCACGGGTTGAGAATTGAACTTGGATAGACAATGGCCGCTCAGATCTTCTAGGGTTTGGCACTAGGTGCTCTGGGAAGAAGGAGGGCTCTCAGAAGTTAGGTTTGAAATGATTTGGACATGTATTTATAGGTTGTCTTCATTCGGCTGAATGAGAGGCCAAAGCAACTCATTCAGCGAAAGACTTGGGCGAATGGACATGTCAGTCGAAAGAGTCATTCGGCAAATGACTCATTTGCTTGCCTATGTCATTCGCTAGGGCGTTCATTCGGCGAATGACTTCATTAGTAGAGTCATTCGCCCGAATGGGTATTTAACCATATCACTTCAACTTTAAAACATAATCAATCACTTATAATCAATATTAAACATTAAGAACAATATAGAAAGAAAACTTCCATTAATGTAATAAACTTTATACATCAAGAACAGTACAAAAATAGAACTAGGGACATTTAATGCATCTACAGTCACGAACCCAAGGGGGGGCAGGGAACCTTTTTCCCTAGCGAACCTGGAATGCCACACATCTAGCCTCATGCTGTTGCGAACCTCCTGCTGCGAGTTGAAGGAGCCACGAACCAGAGTTGGGATGAACATGAGGGTGGTGACCGAACCTTGACCCACGAACCCATCTGGTTTGGCCCCTGATTTGGTTCAGCCCACGTGGTTAGCCTAGCCCACAACCTTATTCGACCAAGCAACATCTAACCGGCCCATCTCCTTTTCACTCGGCCCAAGTGATTCGGCCCACCTTGATTTATTGGGCTCACGTATATAACATTCGGCCAACTATACTAAAATGGGGAAATACACACTTGAATAAATCGTAAATGGATTGTGTATATATATCCTATTTTACTACAAAGATGGTAGGGATGGTTAAACTAAGTATACAAACACATAAAGCTTCAAGTTTTCACAATATAACTAAGTGCGAAACAAGTTTGACATAAAAATCAATAATAAAATGTTAAAACCTTAATTTAAGTGGGTTAATTGTTATTGAAGTCAACAACAAGTAAACGGTGCCGAATAAGGACAATCGAGACCTACGAGTGTTAACCAATTTTATGGTTAACACATACACATGCACGAGTCCTTATAACTTATACTCATAAGTTACATACAACGTGAAATCAATACAGGATTGTGAATACAACAACAAATCCAACAAAGAGTGCGTGCATTCTCGTTTAAGCTAAGTCAACCCCAACAATTACAAGGTGAGTTCATATGCCCCTTTTCTAATCATTAACTGATTTTAAACTCTCGGGGCTGAGAAACATGCTTAACTTTTATTTATTTAAAAGTTTTAGTTTAACATATTGCTTATACTTTGATTTAGATAATATTGCTTGACTTATTATCGTTTATCATTGTATGCATGCTTGTATGATCATGATATGACAGGAACAACTAAGATGAATATGATAATATAACTTCATAACTCATCAACCCAATAGAATAACATAGTTGTAAGATTACATCTTACAACCCTTAGTTATTCCTACAAGAACAAAATATTGAGATAATCACAGGTGAACATGATGACAACAACAACAAAACACATGAATGATATGAAGATAATATATCTTCATAATATCATTCAACAACAGAGTTCAATGAGTGTAACAAGACAAGTTCTTATAACACTTAGCTTACAACTCGGCACATATTACAAGATAACATGAAACAGGTATCATCCACCACCTGAGTCGACTAAGTGTAGTAAGACCAGTTCTTACCACATCTTAGTGACAACAAGGTGACTATATGGAACAACAAGGAATGATAATCATGATAATGTAACTTCATGATAACAACATCATTTACACAACAATTAACACAATGTAATAAGACAAGTTCTTATTTAACTTTGTTAACCACAAAGAGAACACACAACATTGAGAACAAACAACATTGGTGAACACAATACAATTGATTACTATTGAACTATCTGCATTATATCATTTCAATCATGTTCCATGTATTCAAGTTGATCATTGTAAGTCCCTTTCATAAATCGCTGACCAGTTAGTTTGACGTGACTAAACCGACGATAGCATAGTGGTACCATAGGTTTGACAAACCTCTAGCTTGTAGGGCTAGTATGTTGATTGTAATCATCATTGGCCGGTAACGTATGACCGGTGACAGGGCGACGAACAGTCAGGGTCTGGTAAGCGACACATGGTGATATTAATCTGTAGTTAAATTGTAATTAATCCATCATTTCCTGTTGACTAGTAGACTGGGGAATTTATTTTCTCTCAAATTATATTACTAGTAACAGATTCGATGAGACCTATGGAAACACAATGTGGTAGAGATAATTTGGATGCATTGTAATCTGATTACGTGAGGATTACAATGGATTCCTTTTAGGCTCTATGCACTTCAAGTTGAGAACAAATAACAATTAGTTAACTAACACTCTTATATATTTAAAAGTGATGATAGTTAACTCCACAAGAAATAGAATAAATACAAGGATCAGATTAAATTACTCTAAATTCCTTAATACTCTGAGGGTGTATCAATACTTCGGTTTGATAACTAAACCCCTCTCGACACGTTATTCTACATATGATACAAAAAGGTAAATACCAAACAGAATGAACAAGGGAAATGATAATGGGTGTCTATAGTTGTATCGCAAGTGGTGTTAAGTTCTATTAGTTATGTGTCACACCCCGAGCCGGTGGGAACGGATCGGGTTTTCCCGTCGAGCGGAAGGTTCCCGGGGCGCGATATCGTGAGTGATAATCAAATGATCAGATTGTTTACATAGCACATGATAAATAATTGAGAAATGCTAACACATCCATGATATAGAATTACAAGATTAAATTACAATGTATCGTTCATAATTTAACCAAGTAAATCTATTAAAAGAATCAATGAACTATATCTTGTATCTGTACAAGATATACAAAAGATGATTCATTGTTTTTGTCATCAAAAGCATGCAACACAAAATGAAGCTAGGTCTTCTTAAAGTCCACTAGCTTATGTCCCTGTAATCATGGTGACTAAACATGTTCGTCACCTGAGAAAACATGTATTTAAACAAAGTCAACACTAGGTTGGTGAGTTCATAAGTATGTTAATTGAAAACCTTGATTTATTCTCATGCACAATCACAATGTTAATCATGTTACTTGTATGTTGTATGTTTACCTGTTCACCCAATGGCTTCTCAATAGTTATATTCACAAGTAATATATCATCCTAGTATTGATGCTTATATATAGGGCATATGTCAGGGAACTAAGCCCTAGCCAACATCCCACCACATCACTACTAGAACTCCATACTGCTTGCAATACAACTATTGATTTCCATTCACATTCCTCATGTTCAAACCCTCTTTGATCACATGTGTTCTCATGTATAGAATAATATGATGATAGCGTTGTAGTTATCAAACCGAAGTATTGATAACCAATATATGTGTTGAGGATATTAGGTTCTCAATCTATTCCTTGTATTATTCTATTTGTGGGGTTAACTGTTTTTTCACTTTTAAATACTAAAAGTGTTAGTTAACTGTTTGTATTGTGTTCTCAACTGCAATGTATAAAGCCCAAAAGGAGTCCATTGTGATCCTCACGAAATCAGACTACAATGCACCATATTCACCTCTATTCCGCCATATGATCCCATAGCCTTCATCGAAACTGTTACTAATAATATGACCTGAGAGAAAATAAATTCCTCAGTTTATCAGTCCATAGATAACGATGGATGATGTACATCTATGTTGTTGTTGTTCTCAATGTGATTAACAAAGTTGAATAAGAACATGTCTTATTACGTTATGTCAACCGATGTGAGAATGATATTATTATCATTGTAACACCCCGACCGACGGCGGAATCATCGGGATGCCACGAGGGATGTGTAGATTGTTCAAAAGCTCGTGGGCATCTAAATCAAATCATCATATATCATTTAATCAACCAAAATAATTACACAAAAATCATGTTCATCATGAATCAAGTACATTAGTTACACAAAAGAATTAGTTAAACTAACTAAACTCTAATCGCCAGAAATTTAGTTAATTAACTAAGTCCAAGATCCTATATGATGATGTCCAAAATAGAAGAGATCCTCTCTTCATTCCTACTTGTCTCCATCACCTGAAACATGTAAGAAATCAAGTGTCAACTACAAAAGTAGTTGGTGAGTAATCATAAGTTTTTATATTTAAAAATGTTTTAGTAAAATGAGTTTGAAAGTTTATGCTTAAAATGGTTTTATAAAATGCTTTGTTTAAAACGAGTATAAAACTTATGATCTTCTTGAGAAAATCCATATGAATACCTGTATGAGATAATCCAACACACATCCATCAATTCAACAGCCAAACACATACACAATCACATAACCACATAACCAAATCAATCATAGCCAATCACAAATAATCATAATCAAATATAGATAATCAATCCACAAACTAATCAACCAATCTCATCAACCATATTCTCAAATAATGTTCGTGACTATACATGATCATTATGTAATTAACATAAGTTAAATACATGATTCATGGAGTGGTCGCTAACCACGTGACAATATATGAAGTCAAAGCATTAACCGAAGTCAAAGGCAATGCTTCACAGAGTGGAAACAATCCTCGTGACAATACATGATGTCAAAGCAATTAACCGGAGTTAAGAGCGATGACTCTCGGAGTTTGTGACAATACATGTAATCTTTGTTATTGACCAAAGTCAATAACAATGTTTACACGGTTATAAAATATTAATCAGTGATAATCCATAATTAATGATAATTCAATATTGTGAGAATCATATTGATAAACAGGTATTAACCTTGAGTTATCAAAATAATATTTAATTTGGTATACATGTTTCACCTCCGGGTTTTAAAACCAAAAACAGTTTAAAGAAAGGGAGGTTATGAGAACTCACCTGAAGTCCTTAGTATCTGTGTTCTCGTATTATGCGCGCTCACCGTTGTCGTACTGATGTTGTATTCACAGTCCTGTGTTTGATTAAATGTTATCTAAAGTTATGATCCCTTATTTGATTGTTCATTTTGAAATCTAAGTTGTTAATTGAGTTGGTGTAGTGAAAATGGCTCATTCTTGTGATTTTCATAAAAATGGCTCATGCTAATGAGTTTTCACCCGAATGAGTCATTCTCCCGAATGAGTCCCGAATGAGAGTCATTCTCCGAATGAGTCCCGAATGAGAGTCATTCTCCGAATGAGTCCCGAATGAGAGTCATTCTCCACTCATTCTCCCGAATGAGCTCATACTCCACTCATTCTCCCGAATGAGCTCATACTCCACTCATTCTCCCGAATGAGCTCATACTCCACTCATTCTCCCGAATGAGCTCATACTCCACTCATTCTCCACTCATTCGCCGAATGGCTCATACTCATGGGCCATTCGCCCGAACGGGTTTTCAGCCATGGGAGAAGATGATTTCGAGGTATAGTCGTATATATAGTCGTTTTGAGTGGGTTTAGGTGAGTAAACTCATTTAGAAGGTGTATGGGTCGAAAAAGTGATGTTTTGAACCGGTTAAAGTTCGGTTTTTGTCGGGTTGTAGAAAACCCTAAAAAAACGTACCTTCTCACTAAGATTTCGAGAGTTTGAGGTGGAGATAGGACCGATCCTTTGTACTTTCGTGTAGAGGATGTCGAGATCTTCGATTTGGCGCAAGAATGAGGTGATTTGGTTGAGTTTTGAGTGAGTTATGGTAGAGAGAAGGTAGAGAGAGAAGGTGGTGACGGGTTTAGGGTTTTAGTGAGAGAGTGTGTGTGTAAAAATGAGGAAGAAGATGGTGATCTTCTTCCTTATAACGCGTATTATTGTCCCGTGACCGGTCTCGTTTTATCGCGATAAAATATAAAAAAATATAATAAATGATCGGTTATGCTCGGTTTTTAACGAAAACATATTTAAACATAACATGAATAAATAATTGAATTTCATTAATTAAAATGATTTAAATAATTTCATTTCGTAAAACGATTTCATTTTATTTTTACAAAATTAATTATTTTAAATAACCGATTTACTCGGTTTTGCTTTACGTTGTGATTCCTAATAAACGTTTTCAGTTCACAATCATTAATTTAATATCGCTAAATATTATTTACTTATCTCGTCGAAACGCGTTACTCGCGTACGTATTCGTAAAGATCGTCACCTTTGCGAATCCGATGCTCGTATCGCATTTCGATTTGATCTATGATTTATGGAATATTGTTTTAGAATATTATTCCTAATAATTATATTCGCGTGAATCGTCACCCGCGCGAATACATTATTAAGTTAATATTTCTAAATTAATATTCGCGATTAAATAGCGTTCGTAACCTCACTTCGCGTAATTAATTCCCATTATTTAATAACTTTAATATTATCATTTCCCCAAACCAAAAACCCACTAAACCCTAGTCACTGACACATCCATGATAGACCGAAATATGCATATATATAGGGCATATGTAAGGGTCAGTCGCAACTGCCCTAGCCACCGTCCCACCGCTATTTCGATAAACCATGACCATGGGTCCTTGACTACGTTTAGTAACCAGACTCAAACAAACTCCCAATTCCATCTCAATCCATTCTCAGACCAATAATCCATCATTATCAGTGATAAGTAACCGCGATAAACACTACGGGTCTGTTTAGTTGAATTACAACTAAACTTCCCGTGGTTTACGCGTATAATAAATTATAATCATGTATACCAGTAACAGTGATAATATCAGTAATGTCAATCAATAATTTCATAATCATTCATAATAAATAAATCTCCAGTCGTAACAGTACAATCGTACGGATGTACGGACGTACGGACAACTGAAAGTACAGATATGTTACAGTCTCCCCTAGTTAAAGGAATTTCGTCCCGAAATTCAACTTGGAGTGACCGTAGTAAATAAATGTGGGTACTTAAGCTTCATCTGATCTTCCCGCTCCCATGTGAATTCTGGACCACGCTTCGATTCCCAACGTACTTTGACAATTGGAATTCTACTGCGTTTGAGCTGTTTAATCTCCCGATCCATTATCTCCACTGGTTTTTCAACAAAGTGCATGGTATCATCGATGCGGATTTCATCGAGTGGTACCTGAAGATCCTGATCAGCTAAGCACTTTCTTAGATTGGACACGTGAAACGTCGGATGCACATTACTAAGTTCAGGAGGAAGTTCCAATTTGTAGGCAACCTTTCCGATCCGTTCAAGGATCTTAAAAGGGCCAACATAACGTGGAGCAAGCTTCCCCTTCTTGCCGAATCGAACAACGCCCTTCCAAGGCGACACTTTAAGTAATACCATATCCCCCACTTCAAATTCCAAAGGTTTTCTTCGTTTATCCGCGTAGCTCTTCTGTCGACTGCGAGCAGCTAACAGATTGTCGCGAATCTGGCGGATCTTGTCAGTCGTTTCCTGAATAATCTCGGGACCAGTGATCTGCGAATCGCCGACCTCGGTCCAACAAATAGGTGACCGACATTTCCTGCCATAAAGAGCTTCAAACGGCGCCATACCAATGCTCGCGTGATAACTGTTGTTATACGAGAACTCAACCAATGGTAGATGGCTATCCCAATTGCCACCGAAATCGATGACACAAGCTCTCAACATGTCTTCTAATGTTTGAATCGTTCGCTCCGTTTGACCATCCGTTTGAGGATGATAAGCAGTGCTAAGATCCAGTCTTGTTCCAAATGCTTCGTGAAGTGATTCCCAAAATCGTGCCGTGAAACGAGCATCACGGTCCGATATTATGCTTAAGGGAATACCATGTCGACTAATGATCTCATCAATGTAGATACGAGCTAACTTCCGCACAGGGTAAGTTTCGCGTATCGGTAAGAAATGAGCCGACTTGGTCAATCTGTCAACAATTACCCAGATACTATCTTTACCATTTGCGGTCCGTGGGAGTTTAGTAATGAAATCCATGGATATATTCTCCCACTTCCACATCGGTATCTCTGGTTGTAATAACAATCCTGAAGGTCGCTGATGTTCTGCCTTGACTTTGGCGCAGTTCAGGCACTTAGACACATACTCAGCAATATCCTTCTTCATTCCAGGCCACCAGTACAAGCCCCTAAGGTCTTGATACATCTTATCAGAGCCCGGATGGATTGAGTAACGAGATTTATGAGCTTCATCCATAATCAGCATCCTCAGATCACCCCTGTTCGGTATCCACAACCGATTCAAATAATACATTAATCCATCATCTTTAGTTTCCAATAAGATTTCAGCCCCGCAAGACATCTCATTTTTCAAGTTATCCTGAGCTAATGAGAGTTGTTGGGCTGTGAGAACATCATTACGGAGGTTAGTGTGCACTCGGACACTATGGATCTGAACTTGACTTTTGCGACTAAGCGCATCTGCTACTACATTCGCTTTACCAGGATGGTAGCGAATTTCACAGTCATAATCATTCAACAGTTCAACCCATCTCCGTTGTCTCATGTTGAGCTCTTTCTGATTGAGAATATGTTGCAAGCTTTTATGATCAGTGAACACTACACACTTAGTGCCATAAAGATAGTGTCTCCATATCTTCAAAGCAAACACGACTGCGCCAAGTTCCAAGTCGTGTGTGGTGTAGTTCTTTTCGTGAATCTTCAATTGTCTTGATGCATAAGCCACAACCTTTCCCCGTTGCATGAGAACACAACCGAGACCTAAGTTGGATGCATCACAATAAACCACAAAATCATCATTTCCATCAGGCAGTGTCAAAACAGGAGCATCACAAAGTTTCTGCTTCAAGGTCTGAAATGCCTCTTCTTGCTTTGGTCCCCACTCATATGGTCTATTCTTCTGAGTCAAAGCAGTGAGAGGGACAGCAATCCTGGAGAAGTTCGATATGAACCGCCGATAATAACCGGCAAGTCCAAGAAACGATCGAATCTCCGTCGGTGTCTTCGGTGTACTCCAATTCTTCACAGCATCAATCTTTGCAGGATCTACGTGTACACCATACTCGTTGACTATGTGCCCCAAGAATTGAACTTCCTTAAGCCAGAATTCACATTTAGAGAATTTGGCATACAGTCGCTCCTCTCTTAGGATCTCCAAAACCAACTTAAGGTGTTTCTCGTGTTCTTCCTTAGTCTTTGAGTAAATCAAAATATCATCAATGAATACAATCACAAATTTATCCAAGTATGGCCTGCAAACACGGTTCATGAGATCCATGAAAACCGCAGGTGCATTGGTAAGACCGAAAGGCATTACCAGAAATTCATAGTGGCCGTATCTTGTTCTGAAAGCAGTCTTGGGAATATCATCCTCATGCACGCGAAGCTGATGATATCCAGACCTCAAATCGATCTTTGAAAACCATGCCGAGCCTTGAAGCTGATCGAAGAGATCATCGATGCGCGGCAGTGGATATCGATTCTTAATTGTGAGTTTGTTCAATTCGCGGTAATCGATACACATTCGGAATGACCCGTCCTTTTTCTTGACAAACAAGACCGGTGCACCCCATGGTGAATGGCTCGGGCGAATGAACCCTTTATCGGTAAGTTCTTGCAGTTGACTCGCCAATTCTTGCAACTCTGAGGGCGCGAGTCTGTAGGGAGCTTTGGCGACTGGGTTCGCACCAGGTACTAAGTCGATTCGGAACTCAACTTGACGTTCTGGTGGAAGACCCGGTAAATCGTCTGGGAAGACTTCTGGAAAATCTCGTATCACTGGAACATCTTCAATCTTCTTTCCTTTCTCTTTCTTCTCCACAATATGAGCTAAGAATGCTATACATTTCTTCCTAAGGTACTTGTGTGCTTTAGTGCAAGACATTAGCTTAAGACCTTTACTAGCAGTTTCTCCAAATATTCTCAAAGTTTCACCCGAAGGTAAGGGAATACGTATATATTTCTCATGGCATACAATCTCCGCTTTGTGAGTGGCTAACCAATCCATGCCTATGATAACATCAAAGCTACCAAGATGCATAGGTATAAGGTCAATTGGAAAAACGTGATCATTTAAGTTCACAGTACATCCAATGATAATAGTGTCAATATCAATAGTGTTTCCGTCAGCCACTTCCACGTTAAACGGTTTATCTAAATATGTACGTGTTCTACCAAGCAAGCATTCGAAATCATATGAAACAAAACTCCTATCAGCACCAGAATCAAATAAGACAGATGCATAAGAGTTGTTGATCAGAAATGTACCGTTGACCACATCCTGGTTGGCTTGAGCAGCTGGAGCATTCAGTTGAAAAGCCCGGCCTCTTGCCACCCTCTGATTATTTCCAGTCAACTTTGGGCACTGATTTCTGAAGTGACCCACTTCACCACATTCATAACAGGCTCTTGCCTGTGCTTGAGGTACTTGGCGAATGGGTACAGCCGGAATAGGTTGAGTTTGAGGAGCTGGTAGTGCAAGCGGTGCTTGTTGCATCCTTTGTGCTTGCGGTGCACTCCGACAAACGTTTGCATAGTGCCCGAACTTGCCACAGTTGTTGCAAACGCGACACGGCAAGTTAGGGGCATGATGATATCTGCAAGTGTTACATTGGGGAGTGTTCCCAGTGTAACTTCTTGCAGAAGAATTGTTTGATGATTGCTGCGCAAACTTCGCAGCAGGTACAGTTACCATGAAATTCCTATTCTTTCTCTTCTTGTTGCTGCTTTTGGACGAGCTAGCAGCTTCAGACTTGACTTCAGTTTTGACTTCCTTTGCAGCAGTCTTGGTGTCAGTCTTCTTATACCCCTTCCGGGTAAGAGTTCCATTCCTCACGTGATTATCAGTAAGAGTTGCAGATAATCGGATTGCAGCCTCAAGTGTTTTGGGATTGCTCCCATAGACTGTATCCTGAATCTGCACCGGCAGCCCGCCGATATACTTCTCAATCGCCCTTTCCAAGGGTGTCACCATATGAGGCACCAGTAAACTATACTCATGAAACTGAGTATTGTAGATGACATTCTCTCCGCTATCTTGCTTGAGTTCCCAGAACTCAGTCTCAAGCTTCCTCATTTCGCTTCTAGGACAGAATTCAGAGGTCATCAGAGTCTTGACCTCTGTCCATGTCAGTGCTAAGGCAGCATCTACTCCCCTAGTTCGCTTTTCCCCATTCCACCAAGTCAGTGCTCTCTTTTGGAAAACACTGGTGGCATAGCGAACTTTCAGATTCTCAGGGCATTCGCTGTTGATGAAGGTGTTCTCCATACTCTCAAACCACTGCAGCAGACCAGTGGCTGATTCAGCACCCGTAAATTTCAGAGGATTGCAGGAATTGAAGTGTTTGAATGTGCAAGTTGGAGGGTTTGCACCACCTCTGTTCTGGTTGATATTCTGGTTAGCCTGAGTCAATTGGCTCACCAATCCAGAAATAAGTGTGGCTAACTCTTGTATGCCGGAGTTGGCATTACCGTTGTTAGCATCCCCACTGTTTGAGTCATCTTCGTTGTGACGGCGAGGCGGCATGTTTCTGAGAAATTAGAAACATGTTACTACCGTTTACAACGTAAATCATACAAACAATGGTCAATTGAGTTTATTTTAAACAGTTAGGATTACATATAGGAACTATATTTATTTCCTATCTGTTATTTAAACTCATAATGTTTATAGATTTGCCTAGTATTATTCTAAGTGTCCTAGTTGGTCATAACTAGTGTTAGCTAACTATTCCTAGGTCCTATACATTCCTCACTCTATACTAACACTGACAACCTCCCAATGCAATGCAACAAGCTTATATATAGGGCATATGCAGAGGTAGATCGCAATCTCCCCTACACCGTCCCACCACCGTTCCATTGCACCACGATTATGCCATTGCTAGTGTGTAGAGTGTGTCATGTATTTCACCATAATTCTCACTTCACAAACCTTATCCTTAGTAGGATAATTTTGAGTGAAGTGATCTCTAGTTCCCTTGGACAATTAGGTTTACCTAATGTCTAAGTTCACCTGACATGTAGGCTTGCCTATTTCTAAGTTCACCTAATGTCTAAGTTCACCTGACATTAAGTTTCCCCCAACTGTCTAAGTTCACTAAAATCCATATCAATTCCAATGTCAATAATCATCATTAAGGGTTCATATCATCACGAAGTGCTCTTATTGTCACTAGGTGTTCATATCTTCCCTATAGTTTCATCTCATCCAGTGTCAATACCATCACTAAGTGTTAGTATCATAACTATGCGTTTATATTATCATCAAGTGTCTATATCATCTCCCAAGTCCATATCGCATCACTAATCGCTCATTATCGTTCGTTAATCCTATGCACCCTACGTGTCCAATCTGTGTGTTTCATAGGTGAGTTTATAAATATTTATCAAGTATAATCATCCATGAACCATTCCCAGTCAATCCATCAAACATATCATCAACAGTCCACAATCATATCCTCTCAACCACTCCTAGTAAGGTCCTAATAATATCCTATGTTCCTGACACTGACAGACCCCCAATATACTACAAATGGTATATGTATAGGGCATATGTAGGGGTCAGTCGCAACTGCCCCAGCCACCGTCCCACCACCTTTGTAGTATACCACGAGTGTGTCCTTGTCTGGAGTTTATAGATCAAACAGATAATTTTCCTAAAACAGAAAATTCCTAAGCAGTTAATTTCCTAAACAGATAATTTCCCAAACGGGTAGTTCCCACATTCTTCAATACTGACATCCACCCAATGTACCGTAAATGGTATATATATAGGGCATATGTAAGGGTCAGTCGCAACTGCCCTAGCCAACGTCCCACCACCTTTACGATACACCACGTGCATGTCCTTATCGAATCATTAGGGCACACGTAAGCAAGAAATTAATAAGCACATATATATATCAGATGTATAACAGGAGTTCATATAACATGTAATAAACACATAAGCATGAAATCCTGAATATACTAACTAGTGTATGAATTTATTCATACTAGGGTATCCTACGGTTATAGACTAGGTCAACCATTTCTAGTAACCTAATTCCCTATAACCCGGCTCTGATACCAATCTGTAACACCCCGACCGACGGCGGAATCATCGGGATGCCACGAGGGATGTGTAGATTGTTCAAAAGCTCGTGGGCATCTAAATCAAATCATCATATATCATTTAATCAACCAAAATAATTACACAAAAATCATGTTCATCATGAATCAAGTACATTAGTTACACAAAAGAATTAGTTAAACTAACTAAACTCTAATCGCCAGAAATTTAGTTAATTAACTAAGTCCAAGATCCTATATGATGATGTCCAAAATAGAAGAGATCCTCTCTTCATTCCTACTTGTCTCCATCACCTGAAACATGTAAGAAATCAAGTGTCAACTACAAAAGTAGTTGGTGAGTAATCATAAGTTTTTATATTTAAAAATGTTTTAGTAAAATGAGTTTGAAAGTTTATGCTTAAAATGGTTTTATAAAATGCTTTGTTTAAAACGAGTATAAAACTTATGATCTTCTTGAGAAAATCCATATGAATACCTGTATGAGATAATCCAACACACATCCATCAATTCAACAGCCAAACACATACACAATCACATAACCACATAACCAAATCAATCATAGCCAATCACAAATAATCATAATCAAATATAGATAATCAATCCACAAACTAATCAACCAATCTCATCAACCATATTCTCAAATAATGTTCGTGACTATACATGATCATTATGTAATTAACATAAGTTAAATACATGATTCATGGAGTGGTCGCTAACCACGTGACAATACATGAAGTCAAAGCATTAACCGAAGTCAAAGGCAATGCTTCACAGAGTGGAAACAATCCTCGTGACAATACATGATGTCAAAGCAATTAACCGGAGTTAAGAGCGATGACTCTCGGAGTTTGTGACAATACATGTAATCTTTGTTATTGACCAAAGTCAATAACAATGTTTACACGGTTATAAAATATTAATCAGTGATAATCCATAATTAATGATAATTCAATATTGTGAGAATCATATTGATAAACAGGTATTAACCTTGAGTTATCAAAATAATATTTAATTTGGTATACATGTTTCACCTCCGGGTTTTAAAACCAAAAACAGTTTAAAGAAAGGGAGGTTATGAGAACTCACCTGAAGTCCTTAGTATCTGTGTTCTCGTATTATGCGCGCTCACCGTTGTCGTACTGATGTTGTATTCACAGTCCTGTGTTTGATTAAATGTTATCTAAAGTTATGATCCCTTATTTGATTGTTCATTTTGAAATCTAAGTTGTTAATTGAGTTGGTGTAGTGAAAATGGCTCATTCTTGTGATTTTCATAAAAATGGCTCATGCTAATGAGTTTTCACCCGAATGAGTCATTCTCCCGAATGAGTCCCGAATGAGAGTCATTCTCCGAATGAGTCCCGAATGAGAGTCATTCTCCACTCATTCTCCCGAATGAGCTCATACTCCACTCATTCTCCCGAATGAGCTCATACTCCACTCATTCTCCCGAATGAGCTCATACTCCACTCATTCTCCCGAATGAGCTCATACTCCACTCATTCTCCCGAATGAGCTCATACTCCACTCATTCTCCCGAATGAGCTCATACTCCACTCATTCTCCACTCATTCGCCGAATGGCTCATACTCATGGGCCATTCGCCCGAACGGGTTTTCAGCCATGGGAGAAGATGATTTCGAGGTATAGTCGTATATATAGTCGTTTTGAGTGGGTTTAGGTGAGTAAACTCATTTAGAAGGTGTATGGGTCGAAAAAGTGATGTTTTGAACCGGTTAAAGTTCGGTTTTTGTCGGGTTGTAGAAAACCCTAAAAAAACGTACCTTCTCACTAAGATTTCGAGAGTTTGAGGTGGAGATAGGACCGATCCTTTGTACTTTCGTGTAGAGGATGTCGAGATCTTCGATTTGGCGCAAGAATGAGGTGATTTGGTTGAGTTTTGAGTGAGTTATGGTAGAGAGAAGGTAGAGAGAGAAGGTGGTGACGGGTTTAGGGTTTTAGTGAGAGAGTGTGTGTGTAAAAATGAGGAAGAAGATGGTGATCTTCTTCCTTATAACGCGTATTATTGTCCCGTGACCGGTCTCGTTTTTATCGCGATAAAATATAAAAAAATATAATAAATGATCGGTTATGCTCGGTTTTTAACGAAAACATATTTAAACATAACATGAATAAATAATTGAATTTCATTAATTAAAATGATTTAAATAATTTCATTTCGTAAAACGATTTCATTTTATTTTTACAAAATTAATTATTTTAAATAACCGATTTACTCGGTTTTGCTTTACGTTGTGATTCCTAATAAACGTTTTCAGTTCACAATCATTAATTTAATATCGCTAAATATTATTTACTTATCTCGTCGAAACGCGTTACTCGCGTACGTATTCGTAAAGATCGTCACCTTTGCGAATCCGATGCTCGTATCGCATTTCGATTTGATCTATGATTTATGGAATATTGTTTTAGAATATTATTCCTAATAATTATATTCGCGTGAATCGTCACCCGCGCGAATACATTATTAAGTTAATATTTCTAAATTAATATTCGCGATTAAATAGCGTTCGTAACCTCACTTCGCGTAATTAATTCCCATTATTTAATAACTTTAATATTATCATTTCCCCAAACCAAAAACCCACTAAACCCTAGTCACTGACATATCCATGATAGACCGAAATATGCATATATATAGGGCATATGTAAGGGTCAGTCGCAACTGCCCTAGCCACCGTCCCACCGCTATTTCGATAAACCATGACCATGGGTCCTTGACTACGTTTAGTAACCAGACTCAAACAAACTCCCAATTCCATCTCAATCCATTCTCAGACCAATAATCCATCATTATCAGTGATAAGTAACCGCGATAAACACTACGGGTCTGTTTAGTTGAATTACAACTAAACTTCCCGTGGTTTACGCGTATAATAAATTATAATCATGTATACCAGTAACAGTGATAATATCAGTAATGTCAATCAATAATTTCATAATCATTCATAATAAATAAATCTCCAGTCGTAACAGTACAATCGTACGGATGTACGGACGTACGGACAACTGAAAGTACAGAAATGTTACAATCATGAAGATACGTTATCATGATTATCATTCTAAATGATCCATATGTTCACCATGTTGCCATTAAGCCGTGGTAAGAACTAGTCTTGCCACCCTTAATCCGCTCAGGTGGTGGATTGATAAATGCGTTCATACTATCGCATAGTATGTTTTTAAGTTGTAACTAAGTGTTATAAGTACTTGACTTATCACACTTAGTCAATTATAATGTGGAATGATATTTAGAAGATATTTTATCTTCTAATCATCCATGTGTTGTGTAGTGTCATCATGTTTCACTGTAATTGTTCTCATTGTTTGTCTGTGTATGAATTGTCTCAATGTTTGCTCATGTAGGAATAACTAAGTGTTGTGAGATAAAATCTTACAACTATGTCATCCTAGTGTGTTGATGAACTATGAAATTACATTATCATATTCATCTGAGTTTCCCTGTTATCTCATGATCATACAAGCATGCAATGATAGGCGATAATAAACAATTTAATATTATCTAAATCAAAGCATAAGCAATATGTTAAGAAAAACTTTTAAACAAGTAAAAGTAAGCATGTTTCTCAGCCTCGAAGGTTTAAAATCAGTTAAGATTAAAGAAAAGGGGCATATGAACTCACCTTGTTGTAGTTGGGGTTGACTTAGCTTAAGCGAGAAATGCACGCGCTCTTTGTTGTTCTTGATATTGTTTTCACGATCCTGTATTGATTTCACGTTGTTTGTAACTTGTAAACATAAGTTTGTGAATGATTTATGTGTGTGTAGGTGTTTGTCTAATTCGGCTAACACCTCTCGGTCTTGGTCATCATTCGGCCCTATGTACTGGTTATGAATCGTGATAACACTTAACCCTATTAGGTTAAGGTTAATATAATTTGTTATTGATTTTAAACTCAACTTAATTTAATGTCCTGTCATTAGATATCCTAAGTATAAACTTAGGTTTATATATGAAAATTTGCATGATAATTATTGTAATCGCTTAATATGCTACCCTTTCTTGGGTATTTTGATAGAAAGGTTGTAGGTGTTATGTACTTGTATAATAAGGTTTACACCACCTTTGCATTAAAATTATCAGGTTTCCATGCATGGCTTCTTACAATCGGTTTCAAGTGTGTATTTACAATGTCAATTGTGTGGGCCGAATAGATGGGTTACATGAATAGACTTGGGCCGAAATTCTTCTGAACCAAAACAGCTTAGTTGGGCCGCATAACTGGGCCAAGAAATGCTGTTGGGCCAGGTTTGTGAACTGTGGGCCGATCGAACTGTATCAGGTGGCCGAATGAAATAGCTGGGTGGATGAGTCTCCTGCTTAGGCCCGACCAAATGAGGAAAGTCTTTTCTTCGGCCGAATAAGTTGAGTATGGCTCTTGGCCGAATGAGGTCTGTCTTAGCCGAAAGGATAGTGGAGTATGAGGCGGTCGAATGAGTGGAGTATGAGGCGGTCGAATGAGTGGCCGAGAGAAAGGGGCACCGAATGTAGGTTAGCCGAAGGTGAACCATTCGACTTTCATTCGGCCGGTCTGTATGGTGCCATTCGGCCAACAAAACCCGGGCCTCATCCTTCTCACTCTCGACTCTAAGATCCTACTATGGTGCTTTCGAGGATGGTGTATGCCAAGACTAAGGTTCGTGGGTGTCGGGTTTGGAGGGGGAAAGCTTAAAACCGGCTAAAGTTCTAGGTTGACCAAGAGTGTAGAAAACCCTATTTTTCGCTATCTTTGCAGTTCAATACCTTGATTTTCAGTGGATTTTTGGACGGATCCTTTGTACTTTCGTGTAAAGAATGATAAGATCTTCGTTTAGGTTCAAGAATGAGGTGATTCGGTGGAGAAATGAGTGAGATATGGTGGTTTGAAGGTTGAAATTGGTGGTTGGGGGTGAAAACCGGGATTAGGGTTTATGTGGGGAAGAAGATGAGATAGAAATGAGGAAAATACCCTCATTTAGGGTATTTATACCCCGAGGGTGTTCGGGTTCATTTTTATTGCTCGGTTCGCGTTTTCGTTACGTTTCCGGAACGAAACGCGCGATATTTATGTGTTCTAATTAAAAGGATTTATTTTAATTATTTTGATGAGTTTCAAAATTGTAAAATGTTATTTATTTTATTTTATTAAATTAAAGTCGTTCGTGTCGTGTTTCGTTTTCGTTTCGTCAGATCGCGTCACCATCGCGCGTCTTCGTTCAAATCGTCACTCGAACGAACACGGCGGTGGTTCTGCTTTCCGATTTTTGTTTTCTACTTTCCAGTTATCATTTCAGAACGTTAAACTCACAGATATGTTTGTGTGAATCGTCAACCACGCAAACACACTGTCAGTTCGTTATTCTGAAACGACACTGCTACATTGTTTTAAATTGTATTTCCTCACTGTTGGTCTCAACTAAACATCATGTTATCACATTGTTTTCACATTGAAATGTCGGCCATCTGATTCCTGTCATTTATGGATATCAGATTGCAACCGATTTGTTTCTGTTGTTTGTATGAACACTGTTGTTTCTCATGGTCTGTTGTGTTATCTGTACTTAGGTTTTCACTTAGATACACACAACTAATGTTTCAAATGTATGTTGTACTTACAGTATTTAAGTTTACACTAAAATACGTAAAACTGTTTATTGTATTTAGAATTCCGTTAATACAAACACTGTTCACAAGCATGTATACACACATGGTTACTATTGTAAACTACACGTACCGTACGGACTTGCTGGCCGGTCAGGTACTAGTTGTCACAGTATGTGGTGGGATGTTGGCTGGGGCTTGTTCCCCTACATAAGCCCTATATATAAGCATATATATTAGGATGAGACTCTACTTGTGATTATAACTATGAAAAGGCCATTGGGTGAACAGACGATTCAAACAATTTACAAGTAACATGTATGACATTGTGATTGTGTATGTGAAAAATTCAAGGTTTTCAATTATCAAACTTATGAACTCATCAACCTAGTGTTGACTTTGTTTAAATGCATGTTTTCTCAGGTGACGAACAGGTTTAGTCATCCGACATTTAGTGACATAGCTAGTGGACTTTTAGAAGACCTAGCTACATTTTGTGTCGTGCATATTTTGGAATGACAAAACTATGAATCATCTTTTGGTAGATCTTGTACAGTTACAAGATACAAACATATTGATTCTTTTGGTAGATTTACTTAGTTAAATTATGATGATACAATGTAATTTAACTTTGTAATTCTATTTCACTGTCATGTTAGCATTTCTCGTTCATATATCATGTGCTATGCAAACAATCTGATCATTTGTGATTATCAAACGATATCACGCCTCGGGAACCTTCCACCCGACGGGAAAGTCGATCCAGCCCGCCGGACCGGGGTGTGACACAAACAAAGACCAATCTTTCCTATCACCTTTAAACACTATACTTCAACCTTCTAGACCTTAATCGAACTAAATATGAATGATTTAAAGACCTGCAACCACTTGTACATTCTTGGAGTTGGATGAAGAAGATGACCAGCTTCGAACTTGGTAGGATCGACCAAGCCATCTTCTATATTACTAAGGTCGAAGGTTGGGAACTTTGGCAAAGTTACCCTTGACATTACTAATGTCGATAGATATCAAAAATGTCCAAGTGTAGTCGATATTATGATGTTCGAAGGCGTCCAAGGATAAATGGCTAAGACTTGGTATAACTTACTAGTATCGAAGGCCCTCAAAGTTGGCCATGTATTATCGAACCTACTAAGATCAATGGGAAGGAAATAAGCCAAGCGTCATTGACACTATTAGTGTCGATGAACTCAAGATGGGTCAAAGTCTTGGTATGTTGATATTAGCAGTATCGATGATCCCAAGTTTGTCCAAGTGTGGTTATTGATTTTTCCAAGTTTGAATGACTTTAATTAATGATTAAGTGTAGATTATAAATACAAATAAGATCGAAACATCCCCATTTGATTTTATTAGGATCAATACGCATTAAATTAGTTAAAACTAAGACATAGAAATGGTTGTTTTTGGGAATAAGCATGGGCGTGCATGTATGTATACATGAACATGTAGATTGCCACCTTCGCCTAAGTTGACATTGGGAAAAAGGCTTGACAACTGAAAAATTAATTTAAACTTAACATTATTTTAAAATTTATCAAACCTTAATCATACACAAAGGTATGACGATATACACACTATCCAAGTTACATAACTCAGTCAAAAACATGGGTCACAATAACAAACTAAAAAAACAACGCCCAACTCGATGATTGTAATAATACCTAGTTATAAATTAAAACGTGGAACACAGGGTATTGAGCACTTGGTGAAACAGAACGACGAGTGTTCATCTCTACAACACACACTCACCATAACACCAATAGGTGAGTTCTCATAGCCCCTTTTACTCTTTTGGTTTCAAACTTGGGGTGAAACATGTATGATATTATCATTTTGCATAACACTTATGAAATTAAATGTCATTACTATGTTGACGCTAGACTTGCATTGATCAGAACATATTTATGGTAAACAATGATAGCTATTGACCCGGCCAGACCCCCTGTTGGTTGGGATGACTTCAGTCCTCCTCGGTGATTGTTTGCTACTTCAGCATCGTTAGGAATGCTAAAATTGGTAAGAACATATTGGGATAGCATATTGATCTGCTTCTTAGTGTGTTCATATACAATGTTCATTTATTCAAGTTCATAAGTACTTTACTTAAATTTGATAACTATTTCTGGGTGTGTGAAAACCTATGATTGCTCACTAACTACTTTTGTATATGACACTTGTTTTCTACACGTGTTAGGCAACAAGGAGAAATAAGGAGGATATCTCTCCATATTTTGGATATCATCACATAGGGATCTTGGACTTAGCTATCTTAACTAGATCTTTTGGAGAATAAGATTTAGTTAACTTATTTGACGTATGTGACTCATGATGAACATGATTTTTGTGTAATTTAAATGATTAAATGATATTTGATGATTAAATTTAGTTACTCGTGAGCTTATGAACAATATACACACCCATTATGGCATCCCGGTGTTTTCGCCATCATTCGGGGTATTATAGTTTATAGTTAACTAAGTCTACTAAGTTTATCCTATGTCTTCAGCATGTCTTCACCTTAACATGTTACATATGTAAAAATAGGTTTTTGGTCAACTATATAAATAGTTTGTGAGTGTAACATACAATTTAAATAATTGTCTTAAAAAAATTATGTATTACAGTTAGACTATCTAAAATTAGAATCTAAGCACCTATAAGTCGTGTTTGCATATAAAATGAATACGATAACAATAATGTTCTCTCAAACAAGTGTAATACATAGAACTTAGTCAAGACTGATCAAGTCTTAAACTAAGACATCTAAAACAAAAGTTTGCAATAGATAAACGTCTCTCAAACCAGCTTCAATAGTAGTTTAAATTAATACTTCAACTGATTTGCAATAGATGATAATCTCTTAAACAAGTTTCAATACTAGAATGAAACCTAGTATATCAACCTTCTTTGCAATAGATAACACATGAATACGAATCATAGACTTCAAACAAAGCAGACATACACATAGTAAGGATTGTAACTAAATAGACTAATTGTTTTGCATAGAATGGATTTGATTATATGTAAACATTGTTCTTGAATAGAGTATATGTAACATCTCAAAATACTAAAAGTAAAAGAGGATATAGGGATATGCTCACTTGAATTGCTTTAGCTAGTCCAATAAGCTTGATAGAGTTCTAAGTCAAAGATCACACAATAACCTAAACTTTAAAGGAAAACTTAGTAAACTTAGTATTCCTAATATTCAAGTTTCATGTACCTAAGTTTGTGGCATTCTATGAAATTCCTAAAGCATATGTCTAAGTTTGAATGATAGCTTTTGGAATATTTAATTATTTAAATAGATGAATATTCCTATAAGTTCGTTATATACATAAATTTTTAAAATAAATAATATTCTATCTATGTGCTTGAGTTGCATTTTCTATGGTTTTTAAAATAAAGATAAGTAGTTATGTATATGAGAATTCTATTTAATTTATTAAAATAAAATATGTTTTATAAATATATAAATTATATATCGAAACTAATTATACAATGATTTAGAATTGTAATTTTATGAGAAATTATTTTATTTTTATAACACTTTGTGTACTTAATAATTTTTTATATTACAATAACATTTATGGATAAATACTTCCTATAATTATCTATTAGAGGTTATAAATTAGTGTTTAAAATAACAATATAAAAGTATTATGTGTTTTATTTACATAACCTTTAATTTTTTTGATTAAAAAATAAAGGTTTTAGATTAAAATCAGTTTAAATAAGTCGCTTTAGTTAAACAAAACTACACACAAATTATTTTCAAAATATTTGAAAATAATTTTCAAATTTTAAAGTATTTTCTTATAAATAAAGTGATAGCAATTTTTTGATTTTTTTTTACACAATTAAAATGTTTATAAATAATTTATACAATTTTTGAATCATTTAATTATTTATTTTTATGAATAAATGTATTTTTAAATAAGAAAATATATTATTTATTATTATGAAAATGATTTAACATTAACAGTTTATTATAAAGTGAATTTTAAGATTTTCTAGATTTTATTAAAATGAATAAATGGGTAAAATATGAAAAATACGTAAAAAATGGTCAGAGGTGCTACTACTGGGTTTCGAGTCTAGGACCCACGCTGGTTCGACGGTTGTATTGCCATTGGGCTAGTGGGTGTTCGCTGAACATGGTTTGATTCCAATTTAATTTAAATTGATTCTTCAATCACTCCTCGAACTCGACAAACCCTAGTTTCCAATTTGTTCGAGTTCGAAGTTCTTACAGATTGTGAGCCCTAACTATCATAGGGCTTTTGATCCTTGCGTATTGACTAGTAGAATGGTACATGCTAGTACCCAGTATCGTATGGAATCGATGAAGATTGTCTAAGATATGGTTCTTGGTCAAAGTTGGATTTGATTCTTCGATTCAGTAAGTTTTCGAGCGAGTTGCTTTGTTTGTAAGAATCAGAGAGGAGTCAGAGTGTGTGTAGTGTTAATTTTGATTAAGATCAATGATTTCAATGGGTTACAGCTCATTCTTATTACGCAGTTGAGCGATTGAAATCATGCGTGAATTGTTCGGTTATTTAAGGAATTATCGATGCTAATTGATTTGTGATTGTTTGAAGAACATGTATGCTTTCGAATTTCAAAATTGAAAACACGAAATCCTCGATTTTGAAAGAAAAACCGGTGCGGCTGGAACTCGAACTTGAGAGTGGGGAAGGAAAGAATATAGATTCCGAATTTGACATTTTCAGTCCCTCCGGTCTTGAATATTGCTCATTTCGGTTCATACTTCTTTATAAGCATAAAAGGGTTTATAAGTTAACACATCCAAACCCTCTAGTTCATCTTTTTGATATTTTATGCTAGAATATTCATAATAGTTTATAAATATTTATATATCTTTATAATTAAATGTTTATATAAATATCTTTATAAAACTTTATCACTGTTATTCAAATATTAATAAGTCCTTTATTAGAAGAAATCTTATATTGCTTAACATGTTATTAGGCATGCGTGTGTGTATTCTTAATGAAAATAATTGTGTTTCCTAATTCTTTAAATTATATATATTCATGCATATGTATGTATGTATGTATGTATGTATGTATGTATGTATGTATGTATGTATGTATGTATGTATGTATATGCTAAGATATACACATAATAATTATTTTAAGAATATTATTAAAAGTGTTTCATTAAAACCTAATTCATTAAATCCCCTAAATTTTTGTATCGTGTGAAATCTAAAACTATTCAAAGAATGCCAATAATTTCGTTATATTTTAATTTATGACGACTAAAATTTTAATTCGAGACAATAAAATCGTAGAGGTTACAATATACCTTTAGTTTTTACGATGAAACAAAAGTCATTTTGACATGCCTTATTGCCTTTTAATCTACCTTTTAATATTCTAAATTATGCCGGTGCAACATGCAACCTTTGTGAGCATCTTGTTCTTAAATAACAACTTATAAACACTAAGGCAAAATATATTATATGCGCCAAAAACTAGGGCTGTAAATGAACCGAACGTACACGAATGAATCTTTGTTTATGTTCGTTCATTTAACTTTTTACTTGTTCATGAATGGCTCATGAGCACTTACCAAACAAAAAATTTTGGTCGTGTTCGTTAATTAAGGAATTGAACTTGTTCACGAACATAAATGAACACATATTATTTTAAAAATGAAAAGTAGCATTTAATATTAGATATAATCATGTAAAAGGTAAACACTAAATACAAAGAGGCATTGCCTCAATGGTACCTCAGGATTCTCTCAAATGGGAGGTCTTGGGTTCAAATCCCTACCGAAGCGAAAAATGTGTCTGAGAGGGGTCAGGGGTTTTCTCAGTAGGGTTTCCTCCTGGGCTGGTTGTGGTGGCTCATGGGAGGTCTAGGTAACTAGATTTTGGTGACATGGCTTGGAAATAGTGGGTTCACAAAAAAAACTTAATATAAAAATCAAAAATAAATTTTGTAAATATAGCAAAATTAAAATTAAAAATAATAATCGTAATTAAAATTCCTTTAAACTAGCATTTCAAAAATCTAAGTTTTAAATTACTATATTTTTAACAAAATACAAATTTCAAATGACTATAACTTTAATTTAAATGTTATGGCATTAAACTAAAAGTACCAAATAATTCATCTTTAACAAATAAACATAAAAAATAAACATAAACAGATTTTAACGAAAAATAAATGAACATCTAACCGAATGTCTACGAACACAAATTAAAGAACACGAACTCTGTTCATTCTCGTTCTTTTATCCAATTGAACGAAACTTCTTGTTCTTGTTCGTTTGTTTAACGAACGAACGAACATAAATGAAGTTACAACAAAATGGTTAACAAATTGTTCGCTGAACATTAGATCGTTTACAGCCCAACAAAGACAGAATGCCCTCCAAATTTAGCTCCAAGGGGAAATAGACCTATGAGTTGCAAATTTGCTCAAATGCATAGTACTTAATTTGTGTAACATCGTACCATTCGTCATAAGCGATTCATATGAGGGCTGATTTTATTTTTCTTCTTAATATTAATATACAATTAATAGTAACTTTCTTTTTGAACATATAATTAATATCCAAAATCTATATCTTATATATCTATCTATTTATTCTAATAAATCAAAGTTTGTGGGGACACATGGCGCATCCTTAGACCATCTCAACTTTGATTTCCCGCTTCTCTCTCATATTAAATACCTCTCATATTAAATATACTTTTTGTACATTTTTTATAATTAAGAAAAATATTTTTTTAATACAATTAAAATATACTAATGTTAGAAAAACACATTCAAAAATACCAATTTATTATAAAATATACAAATTTTAAAAACAATATTTTAAAACAAAATGTTTAAGGAAACAAACATTAAAAAAAAATTAGTGCTTAAAAATAATATAATTATTTTTATTAATGATCAACCCGTGTAATACACGGGATACTAACCTAGTTATATAATAAATAAAAATTTTCTGAAAACATGCGTAAGCTTTATTGGACATCAAAAACTTAGTTTTCTTGTCTCTCTCTCCTATTAAATATGTGTATGATATAATTTCTATTTTAATATTTTTCCTCACTTCTATAAAATTTAATGTTTTTATTTAAATGTTGTAATATTAAGATTACAAAATAAGTCATATATTTTAAATGTTTATTGAAGAATATTTGAAAAATATATGATAGGTTATTTAAATTATATAATTTAAAATTTTATTTATTTAGCATGTGCATTACACATGTTTTTAACCTAGTATTATAATATATGATACCATTTTTATACTAAATAAATTTTTATAAGAAATTAATATTAATACAATAGAGAAATTTATGTGCGAAATCAAAAAAAAATTTAGTTTCAGTAAATAATTCATAGGATGCGAATGATATATTCTTTAAAATACCCCTTCTAAAACTCAAACATTTAATAATTATTTGTTGTATTATAATAGATATACGAAGCATAAAAAAAAAGTTATAATTCTTCAAAGTACGACTAAATCCATCATAATATTACAAAACATATAGTATAAATAGTTATCTCATATTTTGGAGAATAAAATGAGAAAGAAGAGAATAGATTACGTACTTTAGTTATTGTAGTAAACACACGATTAAAAATGCTTATAGAATTGTTTGAATCCTTAGTGTAAAGTGTTATGGTTTAAACATTTTTATCAAATCACACACTGGCCAGGATGTCCTGCAGAAAATATAGCTCAACGTCAGGATTATAAAAAACTTCACACCTCTCGCTCTTTATACTTTTTCAACTTAAAAAAATAAAACAAAAAATCAAATCAAAATGAAAAGTAAAAGATTGTCTTATTCAAAACTCTAATTATGACATTACTTCTCTCGCGCTTCACACCTCGAAACATGATGTTCTTACATATATGAAGCAGGGATATATAAAAACGCTTTAACAAATTCTTAACTTGAAATAGCTACCAGTGTTTCTGTTACCGTGCTATATCACTGTCATATTATACGAACACCCTAACATTACTATATGTTCATACGTCTGTACAACATGGTATAAAGTTAAAATACATTAATTTATTGAGTTAAATTATCTTATTTAATGTATGTTGCGTCAATAAACCTTTTTTCATTAAATTAAACATCATCATCTTAAGAATAAACATTTTACATTAAAATCCATATATGATTTTACGCTTTTAGCCATTCTTTTCAGAACTAGATCGGTAAGAGCTAAATATACTTTCAATCAGTTTTTTTTAGTACTCTTGAAATGTATTTATATGTGGGGTTTCATTATTCACACACCCACCCTACACCCCTTATGCGTCTCGTATAAGTTTATACGAGGCGTATTGGGGGCAATCTTTGTGTGTTAGAATTTTGTCAGTGTCAATAATTGTACTTTTATACGAGACGTATAGGGTTGGTGAGAGTGTTGAATTGAAAAAAAGGTCGGTGTGTGAATAATCAATCCCTATTTGTGCCAGTCTGCTATGACATTAACTTGTCAAATCAATAAACCATACCGGTATTGGATTGGATTTTTAAAAGTTTTACTTATTTTTAAAGTTTTCTTCTAATATTTCATTTACTATTTTGTTGATTGACAGGGGGTGTTGTAATGATATAAAACCCTAAATCAAAATATTATCATTTTTTTTTAAATAAAAGAAATTGGGTGGTGATCATAGAGTCGCAGGTAGGAAAAAGGAAGGGAAAAAAGATGGGATGGAAAGCCAAGGATCCCGTGAAGGTTTGTTTAGTGGTCACCACCGCACCCTTGTACCTCCAAGTTCACAGAATTAAAGAACGTAAATATTATGTCTAACTATTTAATAATAATAATAATAATAATAATAATAATAATAATAATAATAATAATAAAAATAATAATAATAATAATAATAATAATAATAAAATTATTTATAATAAATAATGTTTATGAGGTCCTGATATAAATCTCAATAGAAAACATACTAGTTTGAATTAGTTTATTTTTAAGATTGTGATAGAATTGTGGTTTGAAAAATAAATAAATCTATTATACTTAATAAATCAAAATAATTGGAGGATACTTGTCACAAATCTAGAGTATCCTCATAATATTTTTCATGCTTCTCTCTCCTAATAAATGCACAACTTTATTAAACACTAATTATATAATTATATATTCTTTACACATTTTTCAATTAAAAAAGTTCTGAATATTAAAAAAATACATTACATAAAAGTATTAAATACTAATTATATTATATATACCTTTTATATTTAAAAATGGTTTCTTAATATAATAAAAAAATATTTTAATATTAAAAAACAGACATTTGAAAAATTAAATTATTATAATATATGAAAATTATCCATTAATTTATAACTTATAATATCTTTTTATAATTTATAAGTCATTATTATTAACTATTTGTTTTTTTCTTTATCAACTTGTGTAATAATAGACAACATCCTATAATTTTGTAAAAAAAAGAAAATTTTTTGAAATCAACTTTTTTAAAATGAAATGTTTAAAAACCAAACTATGAAAAAGGAATTTTTTAAAATACAATATTATTGTTTTATTTTGTATGTAATGTTGATTATATTTTAAATCAAAAAATCATTAACATCTGTTAAATTTATATTATTGAATATTTAATAATTATTATTCAACCCGTGTAATACACGGAATACTAACCTAGTCAATGAATAAATCATGTTATAAGGGTGCAAATTCGTTCTTACAATATTAAAAAAGCAAAATTATCCCGTAAAACTTTTAATTACAATAACTTTATTTGTATGATCTAACTTCGTAAAGAAGATGAAAACATTTACGTTTGATGGTTTACTTTGTGCGTGATGAATTGTTTTTATATTGGAATCTAATGTGACCATATTATATATATATATATATATATATATATATATATATATATATATATATATATATATATATATATATATATAATTAGAGTGATTGATGAGCCAAACACATCATAGGAGGAGCCTAATTTGTTTACCTTGATAGAGCTTGAACTCAACTTAAATCTCAACTTGTTTGAAAATCTTTATTTAGAGGACAAGCTTGACTTAAGCTAATCTTATTTATTAATTACTAGATTAATACCCCGTGTATTACACGGGTTGATCATCAATAAGAATAATTATATTATTTTTTTAAACACTAATTTTTTCAATATTTGTTTCACTAAACATTTTGTTTTAAAATATTGTTTTTTAAAAATTGTATATTCTATAATAAATTGCTTTTTAAAAAATGTGTTTTTTAATGTTAATATATTTTTAATGTATTAATTTATTTTAATTTAAAAAAATGTATAAAAAACATATTTAATATGAGATGTATTTAATAGGAGAGAGAGACGGGGAATTAAAGGTGAAATGCTCTAAGAATGTGCCATGTGTCCAAAAAAACTTTGATTTATTATAATAGATAGATAGATAGATAGATAGATAGATAGATTATCATTTAACATGGCTGATATCATATGTATTACAAATGTTTCATAAAAAAAGATAAACAATTACCAATAAAAAAGTTTAGAGTAAATTTACATATATCGCCCTTTATGTTTTGAGCATTTTTCACTAATTGTTCTTTTCGTTCAAAACTGACTTAAATCATCATTTATGTTTGAGTAAAAATTACATAAATCATCCTTTATGTTTTAAGTATTTTTTACTACTTGTCCTTTTTGTTCAAACCCCGTCAATCTTTTCCCAAGAAGCTTCCAAGAATGTGGTTTTCATGGTCAAATTCAGATCAATTAACCCACAAATCAACTGATCGAAAAGAAAAATCCTCTGGTTCAATCCGAATGGTGGATCGAAAAAAGTAATGGGTGCGACAGTGAGGACGTCTAGTGCTCGCTTGTCTCTCCCTCCTCAGCATTCTCGTAACAATCAATAATGTAAGTAGTCCTTCTAACTTAAAAGGACGAAGCGAGCAACATTTGAAAACATAAAGGATGATTTTAAGTCAATTTTGAATGAAAATGACAACTAGTGAAAAATGTTCAAAACAAAAAGGACGATTTGTGTAATTTACTCAAAAGTTTACAAATTATACCAAAAAAAACTTTCAAGATAAAATACGACTAAACTTAGGAAGTTATTACTTTAAGTATTAAAATATTAACAATATTACCTTTAACTTTTATTTTTAAAAGAATTGTATTTTAAGCATATTGAAAAATGCCATTAAAAATGCCAATTTTTTTAAAAAAAAAAAACTAAGTTTTTACTTGTATATTACACAGATTTAATAAAAAATCCTAATTATTTATAAAGATCCAAGGAATATAAAACAATATTTTGAGTTACCATGTAATTGAAATTAGATATAATTATATAATTTAAGTAATTAAACATCTTATTAAATCATTTCTGAACATTTTTTTAAAAAAAAAAATTAGTATATTGAACAACTATTTTAAAATAATATTTTGATTAAATGTCATTCTTTATAAAAATGTAAGACCTCATGTATAACAAGTTATATAAAAAATAGATATAGTAAAAAAATTTATAATATATAAAATGATATTTTGAAATAAATAGAAAGAAATTACACATAATACGTTATATATAGTACATTTTGAAATGAATTGTTTTTATGGTATGCTATTTTGAACAAATCATTTTAAAATTCAAAATTTTATCTAGTTTTAACCTACTACATATATATAATACATTATATATGTGTGTGTGTGTGTGTCTGTGTGTCTAAGTGTGTATGTGTGAGTAATATAATATAAGTGTGTGTATAATCTTACTTATTTAATAAATAAAAAATTTTTGGGAGCACTTGTCACATTTTTAAAGTATATTGATGTTTTTTTCCCGATTATCTCTCTACTATTAAATATATCATATATATTAAATATAATTTAAAAAAAAATTTAAATTAAAAATAAAACTTTTTCAATACATTGAAAATATTTTAATATTAGAAAGAGCATATTTTTTTTAAAAAATAAAGCAATTATTATAAAATTTAATTCTAAACTAGATTTACAAAATGAAATATTTAAAGAAGCTAACTCTAAAATTATAGTGTTTGAACAAAAATAATATAACTATTCTATTATTTAATCTATGAAATTATATTTTATAATATTTTATATTCAAAATCATGTTTAAATTTTTATTGGTAACTATTAATTAATAATATTTTTTTATTTATCTCGTGTAATACACGGGGTACTAATCTAACATATATATATGGATTCATTATATCAAGAACCCACAAATTGTAAATAACTAAAAGATACATATTTATAGCCGCAAGTTTTGAATGATATAAAAATATTTTCCCTTGAAAATTGGAAAAGTTACCTTTATATTCTTCAAACTTGTAGCTAGAATGATTATTTTAATTCTTAACTTATATTGCTTCTCAATTGAGCATTTCATATATATAGGGATTGATTCCTATGTAAAACATAATGTTAAAGAGAAAACCTTTAAACCTTATGTGATTCATTAATTTGAAATCTTAAAAATAAATATGTGGTCAAAATTAAACCTAGATAAAAAATTGGGTTTTAAATAAATAAATCATTTTTAATGTGGGTTAATGTGGACCGCATATTTATTTTTAAGATTCCAAATTAATAGCTCATATATAATTTAAGGGTTTTCTTTTTAAGATTAGGTTTTCATTGGATTCAATCCCTATATATATATATATATAGGAGAAGGTTAAAAATATAACCCACTAAATGCGCGCTAACCCAAATAACTTTTGGCAAGATGAAGCCGAATCTTAGATTTCTTTTTTAAGCATCATTGTAACATATTTTGAACACCGTGTTCTTTTATGAGTTTGGGCTAATTCTTTTTCGTTTGAGATCGTACATCACTGTAGTGTGTGTAGTGTGTGCTACACTACAGTGATGTAGGATCTCAAACGAAAAAGAATTAGCCCAAACTCATAAAAGAACATGGTGTTCAAAATGTGTTATAATGATGTTTAAAAAAAGAAATCCAAGATTTGGCTTCATGTTGCCAAAAGTTATTTGGGTTAGCGCGCATTTAGTGGGTTATGTAAAATTCTATTCCATACATATACATATACATATACATATACATATACATATAGGGTTAGGCTAAAAAGGGTTAAAACCTTAAAAAGTGTAGGAAAAAATTTTAGCCATTGATTTTTAAGATGAATGGTTGTAAGGGTGCCACCTCATTTGAGAGAATTAAGGAGGAATTTAAGTGGTTGGAGGGGTATAATGGGTATTGTAGCCATTGTTGACTTTTTAACAACTTCCCCCTACTTTTTTTAACGTTTATAACTTTTTTTTACATAATTATTTTTTAAAAAAAATTGCACCATAAAATAAAGCGTTTTTTTATCTTTTCAACGAATATAATATTGTTATATAAAAAAAACGACCTAAATTGGTGTATATGAATGTTGCGTTTTATGGTGTTTTTGGGATGTTCATATAACTGAACACAAAAAACATCATAAAATGTTTAGCTTCGATCTCATGAATATTCGAACAACATAAACACCACAAAATGTTAACGCAATAAACATTATAAAATAGCTCGAAAAAACACCATGAAAAGTAAACACTATAAAATAAGTTAAAAACACCATAAAATGTCCTGTTTTATTTTCTTTAACACCTGGAAATCAATAACACCATAAAATGCTAACACAATAAAATAATTCAAAAAACACCATAAAATGAACATATACGTTACAAAAAAAAACACCATAAAGATGTTTATGGTGTTTTTGGTGTTCAAAAAAACTATAAGACGCCTTGTTTTAGTTCGTTAACTTCTGAACATCATAAACACCATAAATAAGTTGAAAAACACAATAAAACATTAACACCATAAAATATAGACATGCGTTACAAAAAAAACGCAATATAATTTTGTTTAAATAACATTTGAAAAACACCATAAAATGAACAGTTAGTAAGACTCGGTATAAGTCATTATTTTTATTTTTAAAAAAATATATTAATATTATACTCTTTATAAAGTCAAAAAAACGCTTGATTTTATGGTGTAATTTTTTTAAAAAAATATTAATGTACAAAAAAGTTACGAGCGTTTAAAGAAATGAGAGAAATTCGCATGTGACTAGCATGTGTAATTTATTTTTTGTTTTGACATTTTTACCCTTATGCTTCTAATTCACATGTCATTCTTTTGTGGCTTCTTAGACTTTTTAAGGTTTCAAGCCTTTATATATATATATATATATAGGGAATGGATTATATAATAACTCACTCTAATTAAGATAACTCTATAACTCAAATCCAATGGTTCAAATTTTCAAGATTTAATCTAATGGTGACATGTGTCACTAATTAACTTTTAATACAAAAGAGCATTATGGTCTTTTGTGTTAATTACAAAAATCAGATTTAATATAAGAGTGGCAAGTGTCACACTCTTAAAAAACCATCTGTTTTCCTATTTTTAAATTAAAGTTTCCCCCTTGATTTTTATACACTTATAACTTTTTATACTATGTTATTGTTTTATAAAAATTACACCATTAAACTCGTCATATTTTTCTCGTTAATTTCATTATAGTCATGCCAAATTTTTTTCGGGCGTTCGTAATTACACTAACGTAAAAAACATAAGTACAATAATTTTTCTCTTTTTTCAAAAATTTTCCATCAAAATTTTTTTTCTCTCATCTTAAATATATATTACAAACTTATTTTTTATTATAAAATTTACTTAATTAGATAAATTTATATCAAATAAGATAGAAAGTTAGATAATTGTAACGTAAAAAAAATTATAAGTTACAGCTCGTTACATCAGTGTAACGACTCGTTACATTAGTGTAATTATGAACTAGGAACACTTTGAAAAAATTCAGCTCGTTACATCAGTGTAATTACGAACACTTTGAAAAAATTCAGCTCGTTACATCAGTGTAATTTCGAAAACTTTAAAATTTTTTGACAAAACTATACTTGAATTAAAGATAAAAATGTGACAAATTTAATGATGTAATTTTTTTAAAAAAAATAATAATGTATATAAAAGTTATGAAGGTTTAAAAAATTGGGGGTAAACTTTTATTTTAAAAATCAAATCAAGTACACCTCACAAATCTCCAATATACCCTTAAAGAAATCTCAACCACTCATTTTTCCTAGATTTAATATGGACCACACATTTCAAATTCATTAAATTAGACAAAACAATCAAATTGGTTATAAGTTTCCTCAATTACCATGTGTTACCATTCACTCCTTGCCCTATATATATATATATATAGGGGGGATGAAATTTTTTATAAACCTCATCTTTTGCTACAACTACATAACCCATTTCAACCAATCATAAACTTACACATAAGCTTTTCATTAAAATATTAAAAATGGCATCATAGTCATTTTACCTTTATAAGTTCCCCCCTCTTTTTTAAACATTAATAACTTTTTTATAATATATTATTTTTAAAAAAAAATTGCACCATTATATTCGTCTCATTTTTCTCTTTAATTCCGTTATAGTCTCGACTAATTTTTTTTAATTTTTTAGATGCCCTATATTTACATCATTGTAACGACTTTAAATATAACAAATTTATTTGAAATTTTTTAAAAATGATAAATTACAGTGATGTAATTTACATTGACGTAATTTATCGTGATGTAATTTACATTGACGAAAAATTCGGTTTCGGTTTTTCGGTTAATTTGGTTCCGGTTCAGTTTTCTTGGTTAATTTGGTTCCGGTTCGGTTTTTTCGGTTAATTCGGTTTCAGTTCGGTTTTTTTTGGTTTTTTGCTCATCCCTAATTTGTAGCGAGCCTAAATACAACAAATTAGTTTGAATTTTTTTTTCGAACAATGATAAATTACATCACTATAATTATCATTGTTAGAGAAAAAAAATCAAAATAATGTGTTATATTAAATCACTGTAATTTATCATTGTAAGTATCGTTGTTAGATAAAAAATAAAATAATGTCTTATATTACATCACTGTAATTTATAATTGTTAGAAAAATTTCAAAATAATGTGTTATATTTATGCTCGTTATATCGATGTTAGTAATGGACAATGAGAAAAGAAATTAAAAAAACTAGTCAACATTATAACGAGAATTAAAGAGAAAATTACATCACTGTAAATTATGTGTTACGTCACCGTTAATTATGTCATTGTAAATTATTTCATTTTGTGTTACATTACTTCATTTTGTGTTACATTACTGTAATTTACCATTGTTAGAAAAAAATTTCTAATTAATTTCCTATCTTTAAGCTCGTTACAATGATGTAAATACATGACTTCAAAAAAAATAAAAAAAAACTAGTCGAGACTATAATGAAATTAAAGAGAAAAATGAGACGAGTATAATGGTGCAATTGTTTTTTAAAAAATAATATATAGTATAAAAAATTTATGAATGTTTAAAAAAAAAGGGGTAACCTGTACATAAATAACAAATGTCTTAAATGCCCTTCTTATTAAAAAAAAGAAATTGACACGTGACACGATTTATACACTTACATTTTTAAAGTAAAGATAAGGGTTATTAAAATTTCATCCCTATATATATATATATATATGGAAGTGTTCAAATAATAACACACTCTTAAAGCAATAACCCAGATAACTTTGCCAAGATAAGCGGAATCTTGAAAAAAAAAATTTAAACATCATTGTAACACAATTAAAACACTATGTTCTTTTATGAGTTTGTTAAAATTCATCACCTTTTAAGATATATCATAGTTGTAAGTTTTTGATTTGCAGCACTGTAACTGTTTTAGGCCTAAACCTTAGAACGATGTAAACTTTCAAACGGTGATAAATTTTCGCAAACTCATAAAAGAACATAGTGTTCTAGTTGTGTTACAATGATGTCAAAAAAAAAAAATTCAAGATTCGGCTTCATTTGGCAAAGTTATCTGGGATATTGCTTTAAGAGTGGGTTATTATTTGATCTCATTATATATATATATATATATATATATATATATATATATATATATATATATAGGGAAATGTATAAAAGATAACCATCTTTTCTTGCTACAACTACATAACTCATTTCACCCAATAATAAACTTACACATAAGCTTTTTATTAAAATATTAAAAAAGGCATCATAGTAATTTTACTTTTATAAGTTTTTACCCCTCTTTTTTAAACATTAATAACTTCTTTAATATATTATTTTTTTAAAAAATTGCACCATTATATTCGTCTCATTTTTCTCTTTAACTCCGTTATAGTCTCGACTAATTTTTTTTACTTTTTTTAGATGCCCTATATTTACATCATTGTTACGAGCTTAAATATAACAAATTTATTTGAAATATTTTTTAATAATGATAAATTACAGTGATGTAATTTACATTTACGTAATTTACCGTGATGTAATTTACATTGACGTAAAATTCGGTTTCAGTTTTTTTCGGTTAATTCGGTTCCGGTTCGGTTTTTTCAGTTAATTTGGCTCCGGTTCGGTTTTTTCGGTTAATTCAGTTTCGGTTTGGTTTTTTTGCCTTTTTGCTCATCCCTAATTTGTAACGAGTCTAAATACAACAAATTAGTTTTAATTTTTTTTAATAATGATAAATTACATCACTATAATTATCATTGTTGGAGAAAAAAATCAAAATAATGTGTTATATTACATCACTGTAATTTATCATTATAATTATCATTATTAGAGAAAAAAATAAAATAATGTGTTATATTATATCACTGTAATTTATCATTGTTATGAAAAAATTCAAAATAATGTGTTATATTTATGCTCGTTACATTGATGTAATTAATGGACAATGAGAAAAAAATTTAAAAAACTAGTCAACATTTTAACGGGAATTAAGAGAAAATTATATCACTGTAAATGATGTGTTACGTCAGCATTAATTATGTCATTGTAAATTACTTCATTTTGTGTTAAATTACTGTAATTTACCATTGTTAGAAAAAAATTCTAATTTACTATCTTTAAGCTCGTTACGATGATGTAAATACATGACATCAAAAAAATAAAAAAAACTAGTCGAGACTATAACGAAATTAAAGAGAAAAATGAAACGAGTATAATGGTGCAATTTTTTTTTAAAAATAATATAGTATAAAAAAGTTATAAATGTTTATATAAAACATTTTAATTAAGAAGGCTATGAAAATACAATGAGAGCGATGAGAAATCCACCAAAAGGCATGAAACTAGGATCATGTGTCAGCGTTATTTAGCACTTGTTCACAACTTCTACGTACATGAATCAATTTATAAATAATACAACAAATAGACCAAAGAACCTCTACCAAGTTATCATGGGCTCAGTCCTATGATAATGAGATTAAATAGATTATTTTTAAGTTTCAAAAATAATAATCACTATCTATCAAAAGGGTCTTTAATCTAATACCATCAATTAGGGCTGTAAACGAAATAAACGAACACGAACGAGCTCTTGTTCGTGTTCGTTCGTTTAACTTGTTCACGAACGCTAACGAACACATATTATTTAAACAATAAAAATCAACATTTTTAATCTCAAGCAATGGATATAATCATTTATAAATATATAAATTAAGATATTATAATATTAAACTAAAAATAACTTAAGTATGATGATATTAAACTAAAAATTAAAAATTATATAAATAACACATTTAATGAATAAATATAATAAACGAACTTAACCAAACATAAACGAACACGTTACCGAACGTTCACGAACACAAATGAACGAACACGACATTTGTTCATATCGTTCCTTTAACTAAACGAACGGAACTTCTTGTTCGTGTTCATTTGTTTATTATACGAACAAACATAAATGAACTTTCCGCCTAACGATTCGCTGAACGTTCGGTTCGTTTACAACCATATCATCATTGTCATGTCATGTTTTCTTTGAATAATCAATAGTTAAAATCCAGATGATACAAATTCAAAAAACATTTAAAAATTATTTGATTGAATGGTCTAGAAAAAACATACATCTTTCAATAAAAACTACGTATTGCAAAGTACAAATTTTTTTGGAACATCTATATATATTAATTTAAATTTAGGAAAACTGATTAAAAAAAGAGTAACAAGTGGTAATAAATGAGACAAAATCCCTGTACGTAACGTAATTATTATTCCTCTTGTAAGCTCGTGAATTTGGATGTGGATATGAATCTTTTATCTACCAACATTAATTCATTGCTTATTTTATTTTTTCTTGGGTGAATACATTTTAAAATTTGTATGGATTTCAGCGCAAAGAATATTTTACACCCCAAAAATGTGTTGGAAATCAGCAATAAAATCACGCAATTTTGAATATTTATTATATGTGTGTCTTGAAACTTATCCGACAAGTGTAAAAGTAAAAGCTAAGGAACATGTTCCATCATGTGAACATTGTAACGTAGTTTTAAAAAGCAGCTTTATTAGTTTAACATAACAACGGTGTAGTACAGAACTATACGACACGTATAACAAATTCCTTCACATCGTTGTTGTGCGTGTTGTACGTCACATATAAATCTTTACGTGGCGTATGACTTTTGACACCTACAACCTTAAATTGCATGACATAATTGAAAGAATTCCTTGTTGTACGTCACGTACATACCTGTACGTGGCATATAGGCCTATACATCTTGTATGTTTTTAAAATATTAAAATCCTTTTTAAATTTAAAATCACAAAATTTATAAACATTATAACTTTTTGATAGAATATTACATGGATTTATGTGTTGGTTTGTTAAATTCTCTACCATATCTTATTCTTCTTGAGTAAGACTTCTAACATATGATTGATGTTCTATATTTTAAGCAGGTCTGTGGTTGTGATTGTCATTTCTCACTTGTAAATTACAAGAAGCACGATTCTTGTTGTATAACCCTATCAATTTAAATGGACACTTTTTTTTGTCCAGAGGCTATTATTGTGTTCACCTAGGGGTGAGCATTGTATAACTATGACCGGAAAATAATCGATAAACGCCTCAAAACATAATCGAAAGCGACTTTAACTGACGATTATAGTTAAGCTAAGTCATCCACCGACTCATTAGTTATGTTTATGGTTAAACTAAGTCATTAACCAACTTAAACCGAACCTATTATGATAAATTTGTTTCTATTAATATTTCTATGTGTGTGTGTGTTTTTTTTAAAAAGTTATAACGCAAGTCAAGTATATAAGATGAACTATAACTTTTTTTTATACAATGAATATATATTGAGTCAAATGTAAGACTAAAAATATCAAAGGTGAGTGATTGCTTATGCAGCTTATACCTTTTGTTCTCTCATTGTGAGTCACAACAATAACTAACAAGTTTCACTTAGCTTTTCATCATTAGTATATCTTTGATCAGCTAGCTTGTTTGCAAGTTTTTTTAACTATTCAACAATTTCAATATTAACCAAATTGAACTGAAGCGAAACCATAAACAATAGTTTACTAACCAATTAGTTATGGTTATGGTTAGGTTTTAAAATTAACCGAAGCATCGGTTTTTGTTATGAAAATGGCCATAATCGCACCAAACCCAACCATGCTCACCCCTAGTTCTTCACCACGATCACACATGAGTCAGACTTTGATAACATTGTCCGTTATCTTTTGTCTCTCTGTTCTTCTTTTGATTACGATATATAATCGTTAACGTTTTATAGACATAAAATCCTAAAACATAACAATAATTATAAATAACATAAATAATAGTTATTAAATACAAATAATAATGATAATGAATAATAATAATAATAATAATAATATAATAATAATAATAATAATAATAATAATAATAATAATTGTTAATAAACATGCATATACAAACATACCTCGTTTGTTTTCCAGTCTCTTTGTGGATATGTATGTTCTTCAGCATAAGTTACTTTCGGGTTGTTTTGTTGAAGCTCAGAATACACGAACATGTAATCGTTTTGTTGCCTATATGATGGTTGACTTTTGAAACCGATATCTGGTTGAGTTTTCGAAACCTTATGTGTTTTGTTGCACGTATGAGGATCAACCTAAGGTTCCACTTTCAAATTTATTGGACCGTAAGTGGAGTTAACATAAGGCTTTTCATTCAAATTTGACAAATTTGGCAGGCTCCAAATCACATGAGAAGATTATGCATGATGAGTCTTTTCATTAAAACAAACATTAAGATTAATATTATGATAAAAAGAAAATTATGATTTTAGTACTCTAATAAAAAGGATAAATCAGTTTTTTTACATATTTTACTATATTGCTTTCCGGCACATAAAACACTGGAATATTTGCTAGAAAGCCCTCGTCATAGTTAATGAAATCAATTGAATTTCAAATTTGGAATAAAAAGTTGAGAGACGAATTCATTCGATTCGTTTGAATGTTATTTAAATGTTTTAAAAGAATATTAAATCTTGTCAAATAATTCGAACGACTAACAAGATTTAAATGTTTATGGTTCTCAATACAACTTGAATAGACATATACGACCCGTATACGAAGATAGTACGACTTGTATGGCCTCAGTATACAACCCAATCATTGTCCCCAGATTATGTACTTTAAAGTAATACGACCCCTACTAGCCGGTATGGGCCGCATAGGAGGTGTAAATTTAAGTTTTTAGGGTGTAAAGAACACCTTAAATCAAGTCTTCCAAAAAGCTCACGTATTATTTAATCGAAAATTCAGAACTTGATTAAATCTCAATCTACTAATAGATTTTGTTTCAGTTGCTATCTATATACAGGCTCTTTGTGTTTTATTCCCAATCAAATAAATTATATATAATATAGCGTAACCACTAGTCTAATTGATCATGACTATCAAATCTAGTTAAAAACCACCGCAACTTTTCTCCATATTTGGTATTATTCTTTTTTAGCCTTTGTAATGTCCAGTGCTACATCATTATTTGAAAGAAGTTCAAATAGCATTCAACATTCATCATGGAATGGATTGTTTGGGTTTTATGTACAAACTTGACAAATTTGTAATTTTATGATTGTGTAATTTTGTGGGTTAAATACAAATTTGACTATTATATGCAATATATGTTATTTGTCGTTCAATAATAATTATGCAACAGATTTATTGTTGTTTGGATTAATAATGTGATTCCATAAAAGTGTATGATTTTCATTGTTAGGTTAGTTTTGAATTTTATAAATTTGTAAGAGAGTTTTCTAGCCTACTTTAGGATGCGCGTAACTCTAGCATATCTTAGTTTATTCAATTGAATTTGTATCTTGATCATGCCTAGCAAAAATGAACGGGTTAGAACGGGTTCGAGTCAGGATGGTTGCGGGTCAGAACGGGTTTTAAGCAAAATATGTTCTGGTTTAAATGGATTGTTCTAAAAAAACATCAATTTAGTTTAGCTTAAGATGTGTTATAAGTAAATAGATAGTCTATTTGGATAATTTTTAGTGATTTTCTCATCAAATATGTTACTAATCATTATTAAATCTTCGAATCCATTGCATTTACATAGTTTTTTAGTTACCCATCTTGACCCGCGTTGTGTTTAAGTGCTACCCATGTTAACCAATTCAATATTATTTAGTTACCAATTTCAATCAATTATACTACAATTGTTTATCCAAACCAATCCTTTTCCTTTGATATGGGTAAAAATTGCCACCTTTAATCTCGATCCATATTTGAGTCTTTTGTGTAGTCAATTTGTTTCATTTATCATTTATGCATTATAATATCCGAACAACAAACGAGTATAATACTAATTATATATGTCCGGGCAATAGTAATGAAAGTTGCCATGTAGATCCTATTCGTTTAATGCCTAAGTAAGATTCTATTTAGGCATTTCACTCGTGTGTGGCCTCGAAAGAGATTTGCTCTACTATCTAAAGGAATTGTTGCATGTTGGGGTATATAAGATTGTAAATGAATCAAATTAACACAAATAATTCGTGTTCATTCATTTAATATCAATTTGTTTACTAATGATTCATGAACGGTAACTAAGTATAATTCTTATTCATATTGGTTTATTAAGGAATTGTTATAAATGGTTCACAAAAGTAAACAAACAGATGTTATTATAAAAATTAAAATTCAACATTATAATTTACAAACATTAAACATAATCTTCTTATAAAAATATAAAATTAAAAACCTGAAATAACATTTAGAAATATAATTATCTTAAATATACAAAATGCAAGCTATAATAATAGTCGCAACTAAAATTAACCTTAAAATAATGCTTCAATATTTAAATTTAAATGTAATTACTTGTTTTTATCAAAAATATAACTTCCAGTTGTCTAGATATATAATTTAAATGATAAGTGATAAGCTAAAAAAAAAATAAAAACTCAAGATCGAATAAAAAACACGTAGATTCATAAATAAACATAATAAAGTAACATAGATTTTCATAAACAAATCATCAGTCTTTAGCACAATTGTGGACTGTTGCAACGGCTTATTTTTTCTGTTCATAGGTTCATTGAAGATTGCATGTATGACAAACGAGAGCTCAATGGCGACATGGTGGTTGCAAGATCATCGTAGGACTCAATGGTGTGTTTACTTATTATTATTAGAAGCTAGCAACAGAAACCCAACTTGGTATTTGAATACGAACAAACACAATACACTAAATCATACCAGAAATACATATATTCGATTAACATTCCAAGTATCTACAACATGTTGGGTTAATCTTGATGGATTGGTTTATGACTCGGTTTTATTAATTAGTAATTTGAAATGTTTTATTTAGTATTAAAATAAGCATGTGAATGTTAACGTGATTATAAACGTTACGTTGCAAGTCTAGTGAATTTGGAGGGTTTTAAATATCTAATATTTAATAAAAAAGAGTCCAGGGTGCTTGACCGATTCTTTTGCTATGCATGTTGGAATATGCACATTGAGTAAAAGATTTAGTCT
>SZYD01002201.1:0-62746 GCA_009363875.1 Mikania micrantha | reverse complement strand
AAGCACAGGCAAGGGCTTGTTATGAATGTGGGGAAGTGGGTCACTTCAGGAATCAATGCCCAAAGTTGACCAGAATAATCAAAGGGTGGCAAGAGGCCGGGCTTTTCAACTGAATGCTCCAGCTGCTCAAGCCAACCAGGATGTGGTCAACGGTACATTTCTGATCAACAACTCTTATGCATCTGTCTTATTTGATTCCGGTCCGGTCCGATAGGAGTTTCGTTTCATATGATTTTGAATGCTTGCTTGGTAGAACACGTACACATACTTAGAGAAACCGTTCAATGTGGAAGTGGCTGACGGAAACACTATTGATATTGACACTATTATCGTTGGATGTACGGTGAACTTAAATGATCACGTTTTCCCAATTGATCTCATACCTATGCATCTTGGTAGCTTCGATGTTATCATAGGCATGGATTGGTTAGCCACCCACAGAGCGGAGATTGTTTGTCATGAGAAATATATTCGTATTCCTTTACCTTCGGGTGAAACTTTGAGAATATTTGGAGAAACTGCTAGTAAAGGTCTTAAGCTGATGTCTTGCACTAAAGCACACAAGTACCTTAGGAAGAAATGTATAGCCTTCTTAGCACACATTGTGGAGAAGAAAGAGAAAGAAAAGAGAATTGAAGATGTTCCGGTGATACGAGATTTTCCAGAAGTTTTTCCAGACGATTTATCGGGTCTTCCACCAGAACGTCAAGTTGAGTTCCGGATCGACTTAGTACCTGGTGCGAACCCAGTCGCCAAAGCTCCTTATAGACTTGCGCCTTCGGAGTTGCAAGAATTGGCGAGTCAGCTACAAGAACTTACCGATAAAGGATATTCGCCCGAGCCATTCGCCATGGGGTGCACCGGTCTTGTTTGTCAAGAAAAAGGACGGGTCATTCCGAATGTGCATCGATTACCGCGAATTGAACAAACTCACAATTAAGAATCGATATCCACTGCCGCGCATTGATGATCTCTTCGATCAGCTTCAGGGATCGGCATGGTTTTCAAAGATCGATCTTAGGTCTGGGTATCATCAACTTCGCGTACATGATGATGATATTCCCAAGACAGTTTTAGAACAAGATATGGCCACTATGAATTTCTGGTAATGCCTTTCGGCCTTACAAATGCACCTGCGGTTTTCATGGACCTCATGAACCGTGTTTGCAGGCCATACTTGGATAAATTTGTGATTGTATTCATTGATGATATTCTGATCTACTCAAAGACTAAAGAAGAACACGAGAAACACCTTAAGTTGGTTTTGGAGATCCTAAGAGAGAGCGACTGTATGCCAAATTCTCTAAATGTGAATTTTGGCTTAAGGAAGTTCAATTCTTGGGACACATAGTCAACGAATACGGTGTTCACGTGGATCCTGCAAAGATTGATGCTGTGAAGAATTGGATTACACCGAAGACACCGACGGAGATTCGATCGTTCCTTGGACTTGCCGGTTACTATCGGCGGTTTATATCGAACTTCTCCAGAATTGCCGTCCCTCTCACTGCTTTGACTCAGAAAATAGGCCATACGAGTGGGGACCAAAGCAAAAGAGGCATTTCAGACTTTGAAGCAGAAACTTTGTGATGCTCCTGTCTTGACATTGCCTGATGGAAATGATGATTTCGTGGTTTATTGTGATGCATCCAACCTAGGTCTCGGTTTGTTCTCATGCAACGAGGAAAGGTTGTGGCTTATGCATCAAGACAGTTGAAGATTCACGAGAAGAACTACACTACACACGACTTGGAACTCGGTGCAGTCGTGTTTGCTTTGAAGATATGGAGACATTATCTTTATGGCACGAAGTGTGTAGTCTTTACTGATCACAAAAGTTTGCAACATATTTTGAATCAGAAAGAGCTCAACATGAGACAACGGAGATGGGTTGAACTGTTGAATGATTATGACTGTGAAATTCGCTACCATCCTGGTAAAGCGAATGTAGTAGCAGATGCGCTTAGTCGCAAAAGTCAAGTTCAGATTCATAGTGTCCGAGTGCACACTAATCTCCGTAATGATGTTCTCACAGCCCAACAACACTCGTTAGCTCAAGATAACTTGAAAAATGAGATGTCTTGTGGGGCTGAAATCTTATTGGAAACTAAGGATGACGGTTTGATGTATTATTTGAATCGGTTGTGGATACCGAACAGGGGTGATCTGAGGATGCTGATTATGGATGAAGCTCATAAATCTCGTTACTCAATCCATCCGGGCTCTGATAAGATGTATCAAGACCTTAGGGGCTTGTACTGGTGGCCTGGAATGAAGAAGGATATTGCTGAGTATGTGTCTAAGTGCCTTAACTGTACTAAGGTCAAGGCGGAACATCAGCGACCTTCGGGATTGTTATTACAACCAGAGATACCGATGTGGAAGTGGGAGAATATCTCTATGGATTTCATTACTAAACTTCCACGAACCACGAACGGTAAGGATAGCATCTGGGTAATTGTTGATAGATTGACCAAGTCGGCACATTTCTTACCGATACGCGAAACTTACCCTGTGCGGAAGTTAGCTCGTATCTACATTGATGAGATCATTAGCCGACATGGTATTCCTTTAAGCATAATATCGGACCGTGATGCTCGTTTCACGGCACGATTTTGGGAATCACTTCATGAAGCCTTTGGAACAAGACTGGATCTTAGCACTGCTTACCATCCTCAAACAGATGGTCAAACAGAGCGAACGATTCAAACATTGGAAGACATGTTGAGAGCTTGTGTCATCGATTTCGGTGGAAATTGGGATGGCCATCTACCACTGGTTGAGTTCTCGTATAACAATAGTTATCACGCGAGCATTGGTATGGCGCCATTCGAAGCTCTTTATGGCAGGAAATGTCGGTCACCTATTTGTTGGACCGAAGTCGGCGATTCGCAGATCACTAGTCCCGAGATTATTCAGGAACGACTGACAAGATCCGCCAGATCCGTGACAATCTGTTAGCTGCTCGCAGTCGACAGAAAAGCTACGCGGATAACCGAAGAAAACCCTTGGAGTTTGAAGTGGGAGATATGGTATTGCTTAAAGTGTCGCCTTGGAAGGGCGTTGTTCGATTCGGAAAGAAGGGGAAGCTTGCTCCACGATACGTTGGCCCTTTTAAGATCCTTGAACGGATCGGGAAGGTTGCTTACAAATTGGAACTTCCTCCAGAACTTAGTAATGTGCATCCGACGTTTCACGTGTCCAATCTAAGAAAGTGCTTAGCTGATCAGGATCTTCAGGTACCACTCGATGACATCCGCATCGATGATACCATGCACTTTGTTGAAAAACCAGTGGAGATAATGGATCGCGAGATTAAACAGCTCAAACGCAGTAGAATTCCAATTGTCAAAGTACGTTGGGAATCGAAGCGGGGTCCAGAATTCACATGGGAGCGGGAAGATCAGATGAAGCTTAAGTACCCACATTTATTTACTACGGTCACTCCAAGTTGAATTTCGGGACGAAATTCCTTTAACTAGGGGAGACTGTAACATCATTGTACTTTCAGTTGTCCGTACGTCCGTACATCCGTACGATTGTACTGTTACGACTGGAGATTTATTTATTATGAATGATTATGAAATTATTGATTGACATTACTAATATTATCACTGTTACTGGTATACATGATTATAATTTATTATACGCGTAAACCACGGGAAGTTTAGTTGTAATTCAACTAAACAGACCCGTAGTGTTTATCGCGGTTACTTATCACTGATAATGATGGATTATTGGTCTGAGAATGGATTGAGATGGAATTGGGAGTTTGTTTGAGTCTGGTTACTAAACGTAGTCAAGGACCCATGGTCATGGTTTATCGAAATAGCGGTGGGACGGTGGCTAGGGCAGTTGCGACTGACCCTTACATATGCCCTATATATATGCATATTTCGGTTTATCATGGATGTGTCAGTGACTAGGGTTTAGTGGGTTCTGGTTTGGGAAATGATAATATTAAAGTTATTAAATAATGAGAATTCATTTACGCGATGTGAGGTTACGGATATCATTAAACGAGAATATTAATTCAGAAATATTAACTTAATAATGTATTCGCGTGGGTGACGATTCACACGAATATAATTATTAAGAATAATATTCTGAAACAATATTCCATAAATCGTAAATCGAATCGGAATACGATACGAGCGTCGAATTCGCAAGGGTGACGATCTTTACGAATACGTACGCGAGTAACGTGTTTCGACGAGATAAATTAAATAATATCTAACGATATTAAATTAATAAACGAAAACTTAAAATGTTTATTAGGAATCACAACCTAAACTGAAATGATTTAGTTTACCAAATAATTATTTAACACTAATGTAACGAAAGCGATTTATAACATAATTTATTTAAAACTTATTTAATTAAACAAAATTAATTTATTTAAAATGATTTAATCATTCAAATATGTTATCGTTAAAAACCAAGCATAACCGACCATTTATATGATTTTGAATAACCGACATCTTTTATTTTAAACCGTAAAATACGCGCGTTACGTTCCGGAAACGTAACGAAAACGCGAACCGAGCAACAAAAACGAACCCGAACTCACTCGGGGTATAAATACCCTTAAATGAGTCATCTTCTTCATTTTCTCTCTTCCCACTCTCTCTCTAAAACCAAACCACCGGAACTTTCTCTCTCTAGAAACCCTAACCTTCTCTCTACCATATCTCACTCATCTCTCAACGAAATCGAGCCATTCTTGAGCCTAGACGAAGGTATTGATCCCCTCTACACGGAAGTACAAAGGATCTGCTCTGAAAACGACTAAAACCGAGGTAAAATCGAGATCAAAGTAGCGATTTTTAGGGTTTTCTACAAACCCGACAAAAACCGAACTTTAACCGGTTCAAAACATCACTTTTTCGACCCATACACCTTCTAAATGAGTTTACTCACCTAAACCCACTCAAAACGACTATATATACGACTATACCTCGAAATCATCTTCTCCCATGGCTGAAAACCCGTTCGGGCGAATGGCCCATGAGTATGAGCCATTCGGCGAATGAGTGGAGAATGAGTGGAGTATGAGCTCATTCGGGAGAATGAGTGGAGTATGAGCTCATTCGGGAGAATGAGTGGAGTATGAGCTCATTCGGGAGAATGAGTGGAGTATGAGCTCATTCGGGAGAATGAGTGGAGTATGAGCTCATTCGGGAGAATGAGTGGAGTATGAGATCATTCGGGAGAATGAGTGGAGTATGAGCTCATTCGGAGAATGACTCTCATTCGGGACTCATTCGGAGAATGACTCTCATTCGGGACTCATTCGGAGAATGACTCTCATTCGGGACTCATTCGGGAGAATGACTCATTCGGGTGAAAACTCATTAGCATGAGCCATTCTTATGAAAATCACAAGAATGAGTCATTTTCACTACACCAACTCAATTAACAACTTAGATTTCAAAAAGAACAATCAAATAAGGGATCATAACTCTAGATAACAGTTAATCAAACACAGGACTGTGAATACAACATCAGTACGAAAACGGTGAGCGCGCATAATACGAGAACACAGATACTAAGGACTTTAGGTGAGTTCTCATAACCTCCCTTACTTTAAACTGTTTTTGGTTTTAAAACCCGGAGGTGAAACATGTATACCAAATTAAATATTATTTTGATAACACAAGGTTAATACCTGTTTATCAATATGATATTCACATTTGAAATTATCATTATTATGGGATTATCTCTTATTATTTTATATCCATGTAAACATTGTTATTGACCTAGGTCAATAACAAAGATTACAAGTATTGTCACAAATCCCGAGAATCATCGCTCTTAACTTCGGTTAATTGCTTTGACATCGTGTATTGTCACGTGGATGGTTTCCACATCTGTGAAGCATTGCCTTTGACTTCGGTTATCTGCTTTGGCTTCATGTATTGTCACGTGGTTAGCGACCACTCCATGAATCATGTATTTAACTTATGTTAATTACATAATGATCATGTATAGTCACGAACATTATTTGAGAATATGGTTGATGAGATTGGTTGATTAGTTTGTGGATTGATTATCTATATTTGATTATGATTATTTGTGATTGGCTATGATTGATTTGGTTATGTGGTTATGTGATTGTGTATGTGTTTGGCTGTTGAATTGATGGATGTGTGTTGGATTATCTCATACAGGTATTCATATGGATTTTCTCAAGAAGATCATAAGTTTTATACTCGTTTTAAACAAAGCATTTTATAAAACCATTTTAAGCATAAACTTTCAAACTCATTTTACTAAAACATTTTTAAATATAAAAACTTATGATTACTCACCAACTACTTTTGTAGTTGACACTTGATTTCTTACATGTTTCAGGTGATGGAGACAAGTAGGAATGAAGAGAGGATCTCTTCTATTTTGGACATCATCATATAGGATCTTGGACTTAGTTAATTAACTAAATTTCTGGCGATTAGAGTTTAGTTAGTTTAACTAATTCTTTTGTGTAACTAATGTACTTGATTCATGATGAACATGATTTTTGTGTAATTATTTTGGTTGATTAAATGATATATGATGATTTGATTTAGATGCCCACGAGCTTTTGAACAATCTACACATCCCTCGTGGCATCCCGATGATTCCGCCGTCGGTCGGGGTGTTACATAACAAGTCCAAAACCAGCGAACCCTCTGCCTATCATCACTATGGTTCGGCTCATTTAAGGCTAGGGTTCGTTGCTTACTAGTCCAGGGTTCGCTAGACAGATTCTTGCCATAGTTCGGCTGATCCATGGTTCGTGAGGAGTACCAAGGGTTCGGCAAGAACAAGGGTTCGGCCATCACCATGCTTCGGCTGGCCAAGGCTCGGCCAGCCTCAGTTCGCAGCTCAATGGGTTCGCTGGTCCCTTAACTTGGTGCCCAAGGTTCGTGCAGGCTCGTAGGTCCAGCTAGAGTGAAGGGTTCGCTAGGATTCTTGAGGCTAGTAAGGTTCGCCATCCCTCAGATGGTTCGGCTAGTCCCAGGAAGGTTCGACAGAACCACTAGGGTTCGTGGTCTGCATCCTCCACTGGTTCGGGGGTGGCGGCTAGTAAATGGTTCGGCCAGCCCCTCCATTGTAACGAACCTGCACTCACATCATCATCATCATCGCGATATGTTGTTTCTAAGGTCGTTTATGACTTCCTTCATCTCTATAACAACTCGATTAACACATTACAACTCAAGTTTATTATACTAATGGTGGCTAAACCCGATTAGGGTTTTCAAACCCAAAAACCGAAAAGAAATCTGGTTTCTTACCTTCAAATCGTGATCAACAGCTGGATTTCTTGGTATTCTCTTGTTCCCCTTGATCACACGAACGCGTAGCCGCAAGAATCTCGCAAATCCGTCAAGAAACGAGCTTGGAATGTTAGAGAGAAGGTAGAGAATGTGTGTGTGTGTGTGTTTTTCTAGAGAGAGAATGAGAGTTGTAGAAAATGAAGAAGAAGGAATGAAGTTCTTTCTTATTATGTGTGTTATTACACCGGGTCCGGTCTCGTTTTTATCGCGATAAATTAATTACGTGATCGATTATGCTCGGTTTTTAATCGTAAAATATTTAAAACATCTTAGCATTTTTAAATGAATTGATTTTGTTTTAAGAAAATGACTTTAATTAAATTGTTTCGTAATTCGCTTTCGTTACATTATTATTAAATAATTATTTGATAAATTAAATTATTCCAATTTAATTTAGGTTGTGATTTCTAATAAACATTTTAAGTTTTCGCTTATTAATTTAATATCGTTAAATATTATTTAATTATCTCATCGAAACGCGTTACTTACGTACGTATTCGTAAAGATCGTCACCTTTGCGAATCCGACGTTCGTATCGTATTTCGATTTGATTTACTAATTATGGAACATCATTTCAGAGTACCATCCTTAATAATTATATTCGTGTGAATCGTCACCCACACGAATACATTATTAAGTTAATATTTCTGAATCAACATTCGCGTTTAAATAATGACCGTAACCTCACATCGCGTATTTATTATTCTCATTATTTATTAACTTAAATATTATATTCCCAAACCAAAACCCACTAAACCAAGTCACTGACACATCCATGATAGACTGAAATATGCATATGTATAGGGCATATGCAGAGGTAGATCGCAACCTCCCCTACACCGTCCCACCGCTATTTCGATAAACCATGACCATGTGTCCTTAACTACGTTTAGCAACCAGACTATAACAAACCCCTAGTTCCATCCCAAATCCATTCTCATTCCATTAATCCATCATCATCAATAACAAGTAACTGCGATAAACTTTACGGGTCTGTTTAGTTGAATTACAACTACACTTCCCGTGGTTTACGCGTATCATAAATTATAATCATGTATACCAGTAACAGTGATAATATCAGTAATGTCAATCAATAATTTCATAATCATTCATAATAAATAAATCTCCAGTCGTAACAGTGCAATCGTACGGATGTACGGACGTACGGACAACTGAAAGTACAGTGATGTTACATAAAATTTCATTTTAGTCCATATGATTTGTCAACATTTGTCATTTTAGTCCAATAGTTTAAATTTTGCTATTTTGGTTATTATGGTTTCATTTTATTGTCATTTTAGTCATTATGATTTTCATTTTATTTTCATTTTAGTCTAATTAAATTTAAATTTTTGGACTAAAATGACAAAAGCTACCAAAACATAGGGACGAAAATAGAAATGAAATGAAATCATAATAACTAAAATTGCAAAATTTAAACTATTAGACATTTAGACTAAAATAGTAAAAATTGTCAAATCATAAGAACTAAAATGACATTTTACTCTAAACTAAATTATTCATATCAGATAACCAATCCAATCATCATATTTTAATAATAAAAAAAATCCTTATGAAAAGTTCTTGAGTAATTATTAATTTTTGAGTAAAATGTCATTTTATTCCATGTAATTTGACAACTTTTGTCATTGCATTCTAATAGTTTAAATTTTGTCATTATTATTTCACTTTATTGTCATTTTAGTCATTATGATTTCCATTTTATTGTTATTTTATTCTAATTAAATTTTAAATTTTTGTATCAAATGACAAAATTTACCAAACCGTATGAAAGAAAATGATAATCATATGGAAACCATAATGAAAAAAATGACAAATTTTAACTGTTGAATTAAAATGAAAAAGGTTGTTAAACCACGATGAATAAAATTAAATTTTACTCTTAAATTTTATTAAAAGAAAAAAAGATTGTATATTTAGATTATGTTGTACGTTAGGTTAGTTTAATATGGAATCACCCGGGAAAAAAGAGGTGTGGGACCATGTAGTGATGGTGCGACCTTCAAAGGGTGGCAAAAATCATCATCTATCGTTTCCGGTTTCGCCTTTTTTTAAAGTCAAAAAGATGCTACGCTTCTGATTTCAATCACCCTCTTTTTTTTTTAATTAATTTAACCGTTTTTTAAATATTTAAAGTAATTATGACGTTGTTAATATTCAAACAAAACACATTAATATTATTGGTGTTCTTTGGTATGAATATTGTTTATTTTGTCAACTTAAAATAAATTAAATTGCTTTTTGATTGTTCCGATGAAAACCTTCTAAGACCATCCGTAATGGTCTCACCGTGGAGCGGGAAGCAGTGGTGAGGCGGGGTCAAGCGGGCACACCGCCGTCCCTCCCGGCGGGCTCTATTTCGACCGCAGCGCGGCCCCCTCTCCCTGTTGGAAACCTTCTCCATTTTTCAATTTTTTACCGTTGGAAACCTCAGTGGGGAAGACTTTTCAGTAAGGTGACCATTAAATGATTTAAGATTTTCGGTGGGGTGATGACTTGACAAAAAATTCCATTAGGGTAGGATTTCAGTGGGGTGGGTATTACAGATGTTCTAAGAAGTATGCAACTTATTCATGTTTCTCTTATTTTATATATGTACTTCATTTTATTTTTAATTTTTCACCGATTTGCGTTTTGTGATATTGTGATATAGATGCCTGCATTATTTATTTAAAAGATTATAAATCGCTTAAACACTGTTATTTGTTTTTATCATTTTCAAATATATTATAATATAATATAAACAAAAGTTATTACTTAAAACTAAACCTAAAACTCTAGATTTCTTACAAGATCCATGAAATTAGTTACCCCATATTTGTTTAGGGATGGAATTTATAGGTACAAAATCAAGGGTGTTAAGTCAAATCAGATCTCTCTAGAGAGCTTTGTTCATATAATGTAAGAGATTTAAGTTCGACTTTTTCCGACTTTTATGCCTTAAAACTCGAGCTAACAACAACCGGTTTTATAACCTTGTTCTCATCATATTTATTATATATTTGTCTGTATATTTATCTATCTATTATAACAAATTAAGATTTCTAAAAAACACATGTTTAGTTTCTAGAAAACTGCAACTTTAGTTTCGTATATATCCCTTATTAAGTACGTCTCATGTTAAATATATTTTTTTATATTTTTAAAGCATGAAAAAAATTAATATGTTAATAATAAAAAATACACTTTTTAAATAAAACTAAATTATCATAAAAATTAAATTTTCAAAAACAATTTTTTAAAATTAAATGTTTAAGAAACACGCTTTGAAAAAATGGTTTTAAAGAAATAATATATGTATTTTATTGCTTTACATGAAATTTTAATCATATTTTATATTAAAAACCGTCTTATATTGTCTAAATTTTCATTTGTAACTATTTATTATAATTTTTATTTAATCCGTATAATACATGGAGTATTAGCCTAGTGATATGTATATATTTTTCTTTTTACTATAATTGTATATTATATATTTTATATGTATGTTATATTATATAAGTATTATTTATGTAAGTGATATGTTGTGTTTAGATTTAATCAAACTCAATGTATTCAAACTCATGTTCGTTTATTAATCGAGCTTTATTACTATTACCTTTTAAGTTCAGCCCAAAAAAAGTTTATATTAAATCAAGCTTGTATATATATGTAACGAAGTTCATCAGTTTGGTTTAATCAGTTTTGAAATTTTGTTATCGTTAATGGAATACTGAGCCAAATTTGGAAGATCAATAACGGAACCAATGTCGGTTAAAGCCCGAACAAAACAAACTCAACCGAATAAACCGATTTAAGACAATTAAACCGGATAAACCGATTAAAGCTAATCGAAAAACTGGATTAAACCAAATAAAAATTCAACACTATATAGTAAAATCGTCCCGGAAATTTTATGTCCTATACTATGAAACTAGAACATAAAAATACAGTAACATCGTTTGAAAAAATACTGAATCCGCCACTGGCTGGGTTCACTCGTTTGTAGATCGATGAAACACTATTGTTTGGGTAGCTATGAGTAGTTTAACATGTTAACAAATTAATTTGTCAAACATAAGATTTTATATTGATCACTTGCTGTAATTATGACTAAACTAATTAAATTAATAAAGAATATTCATGTTACAATTAATTAAATTATATTATTCTAAGTTATAGAATTATTGAATTTATATCATGGCTTTTAGTCTTTTACTTGCAGCCTTTGCCTCAAAATGACCTAATCATCAAACCCAAAAAAAGCTGACGTTAATTGTGGCGGGAATCAAGGTTCTTGCTTAAATTAAAGGTATTTATCGTCTAGTATAATGACATACTCATTTCGTTAGCAAAATATTTATGATCTATTTATATTATATATATTTTAATGGATAATTAATTAATTATATCATTGGGTTAAACTTCGCTTTATTCAATGATTGTCATAAAACGAGTTTATATTTATAAATATGACCAACTTCAATTCTTTAAAGCATGCAAAGGTCTTTACAAAACTAATGAGCCATAACTTACATTTAGATTCAGCATTATTTTTTAGATCTATTTAAGAATATGTAAGGTTATTAATTAGGTAACAATTACTCCTAACAGGTAATTTGATAAATAAATTGTAGAAAGTAATATGTCAATCATAAAGTATGAAAAAGCTTCACACATATTTCAAGAGAAAGAAAGGTTCACATCCAACAAAACACCTGCCTCAAATACCCATTTTCTTTAGTATAAAATAAAAAATTAAATTAAATCAGTAAGCTTTCAAAGTATGTTCAAATGCATACAACAGTAAACATACGTTACTTTAGTCAGAGACTATAACTTCTAGGGTGGATACACTTAGAAATTACTTTTTGACTATTTTTTTTAACGGCTAAGTTTACTCTCACCTAAATTACACCATAACTACACTCTTGTATAGGATTGAACCCATGAGACCATGACCTTACATTATAAGAGGCAAGCCTCTACTAAGTGGACTAGTCCCACATTGTCACTTTTTGACTATTAATAATCAATAAAAGTTTAATGTGTGACATGTAAAAATACAAAAACAAAATTTAGGTGCAAAAAAAAAAAATTTAGTAAAAAAAATCAGTAAAAAACAAAAATACAGTTCAAAATATTAATAATCTAGTAAAAAATCCAGCACAAAGAAACAAAAATCCAACACAAAGAAAAACAAAATCTAGTAAACAAAGTAAAAATTTAGTACAAAAAACAAAAAATTAGTACGAAAAATAAAATTACATTACAAAAAATAAGTCGAAAAAAAAGGAAAAAAAAGAGTCCAATACAAAAAAAAATAAAATTTTAGTACGAATATAAGATGTTATAACTAAATTATCTTTTTTTTTAGCATTACATATGACAAACTCTTATTCGTTACTATTTTTTTAAACAATTTCTAGTGTTTTAACTTTTAAGCACTGGCACTAATATGTATTAATAAAAGAGGTTTGGTTATAAGAATAAAAAATAATAGAAGTCGAGCTTCACACTATCAAAGCTCGAGTTCATCTTATAAATAATTTTTAAATTAAGATTTCTCTCTTTATTAATTACTTAATTATTATTTATATACATATATAATTAGATAGTTATATTATTTCTATAGATAACACGTATATATAATAGCTATTATTTAGTTATTTTTTGTTTCAATTATATACTGAATAACATATAATTTATTTGTTATACTAATTAAATGAAAGTTATTTTACTTATATAAATAATATGCTTACGAGCTTAGCCAAATTAAGCATATATATGATGTAGGAGCCCACACTTATTATTTGAACCTATTGAATCGACTCTTAACAAGAAGATTTCAAGTGGCTTAATTAATTACTAATGGATGGACTTCTTTACAAGTTGGTTAATTGGTAATTTGCATTGGCTAATTTCATTTACTAATTTATATTTTATAACGTAAGTTTACCTATTATATATAAAAGTACATCCAAAATCCATAGTTTTATAATTTATGATATAAAATTTGTAGACTAATAATTTTTCAAATTAAAAAGTGGGAATGGAATGAATTAAAAGGAAAAAGTAGGGGGGAAAGAGGAGGACATGTGCATGAGTAATGGGGATGGGTGGGAGCCACAAATGGGCATATGAAATGAAGAAAAAGAAAGCAAATTGAGGTTTGATGGAATCTCAATTGATGTAGATTGGGCACTCCCTTTACTAGACATGTATCATGACCTTTGCATCATGCATTGTCTCACTCCTTAGGGGCACTTTTGGGCCACCATTCTTTCTTTCCTAAAGCCTTCTTTTAAATCAAAATACAAAAATAGTTTATATATATATAATATATAGTGTGTTGCATTATTGAAAAAAAGTATATAATATAAAAACATAGAAATGATTTAAATAGACATATAATTTAGGTTTGAGATCAAAAAAATATTTAGTAATGGTTTGTTTTGTTGGCTTCTTATCAAGTTCTCGTTTTCTTTAAACAGTCAAAATTTTAAATACAATTAAAATTTTCAAAAAGATTTACACCAATAAAAATAATATTTTTATCTTTAAAAGTATAATGTTGTTAAATAAATTTTTAAAAAAATTACGTTTCAGCTTCTCGTGTTTTCTAAATACGTCATTGTGACTTTCTGCTTTTCATTATGTATTTCTTAACTTATTGGTTATGTGTTAATCACAAATATTTTACGTTTTAGCAGGTTAAAATATATATGATTAGTTGTAATCATGCTTTTTATATGTTATATAATTAAATTGTAATAGTTGTAAAATTGGTCACAATTCTATAAAGTTACTCACAAGAATGCATACATGTATACGGCGTATACACATATATGTGTGATATATACACATACACGCATGTATATATTCGTACGTATACAGGTGTGTGTGTGTAGATGAGCATAAATACATATATATCTAATTGTGTGTATATATATGCATATAGGAGTAGGTTCAGATACAAAACAAGATTTTTGTAAAAATGGTAGGAACCAACCAAATGCTGACACGTATATTAATAATTAATTATAATTAAAGGGTAATTTAGTCAAGTTAAGTAATAATGTAGATTTGATAATCCTTTAATTAAGGAAAGCTTGTTGTTCAGTCAATAAGATTATATTATTTATAAAATTCATCGATTGACAGTCAGTTATTAAGTTTTATCTCAAACAATCAAGCATACGTTCATAAATAAATCATTTGTGAGTATTTCGATTCAAAAAAAATTGTTAACAGGATATTGTTATGTATATGCGGTGATATATGCTATCATGTGCTAATAACACATATTAACACATAGTAAAACAAACAAAAAAGATTGTTTCAGGCATATAATTATGTATATGTGCTGATATATGCTAACATGTATTAATAACATGTATTAGCACATAGGAAAACATACAAAAAAGTTTATTAACAGGTATACAATTATGTGTATGTGCTGATATATGCTAAAATGTACTAGTAGCACATATCAGCACATAGCAAAATAAACAGCCACCATTTTCGTGATTGATTATCTCCTATTTAAATGGAGAGTGATGTCAGCAAATTAGATTAAAAATTCCTTTTATGCCCTTATTTCCATTTTAAACAACATATTAATTACTCTCATGCCATTAAATCTTTTATAACCATTGATGATAACACATTAATGGTCCAGATCGTTTCTCATTGTTTTTACAAAACTATCCATTTGTACAATAACATTACTCTATGCATATATACACACATATGTATATGTGGGAAATATATATATATATATATATATATATATAGAAATTGAAAAAAAAAACTAACCATGTAAACATTTTAACCAGTTAAGAACGTAAAATATATAATATGAATTTATTAGATACGTTACATATAAATTAGAATTATTAAATAGAAACTTAAATGAAAGAGCAAGGGACCGGATGGGAAATGGTTACGTGAGAAAAACAGTCGTCATCATTCTTTCATACACTTTTTTTCTATGGCAACTTTATTTACTTTAGTTTATCATTGTATGTGACTATGTGGTTATATTTTTTATAACAAAAACTAAAAATTATCATAAAAAAGTAGGAAAAAATGACTGTTATTTTTACGACATTAAATGTATCAAATATCACCAAATTAAGCCAATCAAAACAACTGGTGACGGACGTAGGTGGTAAATGAGGTAATTTTAGTAATGTACAAAACACAACGAAGAAAAAAAAATGTTTGCAAATTCTAACACGAGTTTCGTTTAACAGGGTATATATCGAGCATTAACATCCATTTTAAACTAGGGGTATTCATTGGTTTGGTTTTCAAAACTCTTTTCCATATCCGAAAACTGGACCGAACCGAATCTGGGAAATGGTTAACGAACCGAATTCAATTCCGTTCGGTGTTGGTTAAAACCGAACAAGCCGATTAAAAACCAAATAAACTGGTTAAGAAACCGTATAAACCAGTCCGAATAAACGAAATTCAACCGAATAAACCGAATTCAATCTTATATATTATTAATAAAAATAAAAAAAATTAAATATTAATTCGATTTAATGGGTTAATCGAGTTAACCGAACAAACCGAATTATCCGACAAACCAAATTCCAAAAAAAAACTAAAACCGAAAATCAAATTCGGAATTCGGTTACGGTTATGAACCAAACTGAAAAACGTATTCAGAATTCGGTTAGGTTTTTTTCAGTTACAGATACAGTTCAGTTATCGATTTTAAACGGTTTCTGATTTTTTGAACACCCCTATCTTAAATCATAGTTAACACGATTGGGTAAAGACGTTTTTTTTCTTGTTAAAAACATTGAGGCGTTGATTTTCATGATAATGTTACAAGCCCTACTTAAGACATTAGTTAAAGATATTGATGTTAAAAAAGTATAAAATAAATACGTATTTATTACTAGTACAAATTATTCTAGTTCCAGCCTATTGATTATTTAAATATTTTCATATTAATGCTACAAAATTACAAGGTACAACCAACAATAAAATTGTATATTAATTAATAACGTTTAAACTACCACTGAATGCTTATTTAATTATTTATGTTTATGCTTTGAAATTTGAGTTAAATTATGACATAAAACATATTAAAAAAAACAAAAAAACAAGTATAATAGAACAAAGGGTTTTCTTTATCTCAATCAAAATCGACTATAAACTTGCAAAACATGTAAAATACTAACTAATTAAACTCTTCACCTTTTAAGATCAATCCTTCATTCTTTGAATATACTTCTTGATGCTTGGTTTTGGCCTACCTGGTTTTCTTTCCCCAAACATTCGGTTCTTGTTGAAGTCAGAATGTCAGATTCGGGAAATATGAACAAAACAACAAACATGAAACTTTGCATACAGAGAAATAATAGACATTTACTTAAACTTATCATAAACCTACTCAAACAGTCAAACGCCTTAGTAACATGGCCGGTTCAATGGGCAAGTCAGTCCAATCTATGGTTTAGGACCTCCAAAACATCAAGGGCCTCTATTTTTAAAGGTTTTTAGGCTTAATATGTGTGGATTTGAATTTTGGGCTTAGAAAAAATACAATGGATTGTTAGAGAAATTAAATGGGTTGTGGTGCGGGTGCTCAAATGAAGAAAAGAACGGGATTATAAATTACGGTAAAAGATGAGCAGGAAAAAACTTGAATTGGGAGGAGATGAGGCTCGAGAACAAAATTTTTTTTTGGGTAAACGCTAGGGAGGGAAACGAGGAGACGAAGGCGAATTGGCGAAACGAGAGGGAAACGAGGAGACGAAGGCGAATTGGCAAAACGAGAGGGAAACGAGGAGACGAGAGGTTCATGGTCGTTTGGTCTATCTCCGATCACTCAAACTCAATCGGTCCATTAGTCCACTAGTCGTCTGGTCTATATTCGACTCCAACAAACAAAAACTCTAGTCTTTAATTTCCAATCTATCTTGGGCCTCTTGGCAATTGTAGATTTGCTGGCAGCCATACCAATATATTTTTGGATTCTAATTTCATTTACTACTCATTTGATGTTTTAATTTTATTAATGTTGATTTTGATTTGATTTTAAGATTCATTTTTCTTGTTATTTGATAAATAAGGTTGAATTTGTATGTTATTTGATTTGATCTAGGGTTGGTTTAAGGCTGAGTATTTGCTTCATTAGTAATTTAGTGTTGATTTTGATTTGATTTAGAGGCTCACTTTGCTTGTTACTTAATAAATTAAAGTATGCTAAAGTTTGTGTTCCTCTTATAGTTCATGAGCTGGATAAAACTTTCTTCTAGGCTGACCCAAGGTATAAAACTTTCTATAGAAATTCACTATTGTGTATTTTGATTGTTATGATTCATGGGTAACATCGAGCTTGAGGACATTTTTTATGTTGAACATTTTATTACTTCACTGAGAGATGAGGTCTGAATACTTAAAAGAGCTTCCTCCTATGCTAAAAAAGAGAGTGGAATTAGGATTTGTGCATACCATGCCCATTGTTAATTGGTCTGATATTTCTTTTCCCAAATATACACTATAATTTATAATTTATTTCACATAATGCAAATAGAATCTTCCTCTAATTCAAAAATACAACACTATGCACTTGAATACAAAGTTGCTGCTGGTGAAATATACGCTAAAAAGAGGAGAATGGATAGTCTAGCAGATGCCTAGTTGCCTACCCAAAATTGGTTCATGCTTTTTTTAAAAATTGTATAAATTTTCTAAAATATCTAAGTGTGATTTACGATTTATATGTTTTGAACAGGCAAGAAAAGAAACTCTGTTAGGACCAACTTACTATCAATATTTTTAAGATCACTCATCAATGGTAGCATTATATTAACTTGTTTTACTAGAGAGTGATATAATTATTCCTACTTATGATAAAAATATGGCCAAGTTGTAAAAGGCCACCACGGGTACACAAAAAAAATCTTACCTTTTTCCATTTAAGACTTGAGATTTGATATTGTGACATGTGAATCAACATTTTAATTGTTTTCAATTATGTAGTACAGGAATTACTAAATTTTGCTCTTGGATTCTATCTTTTCACTTTGCGCGTAAGAATTTTTTTTTTCTTGTTATAAAAGGGCATCAGTTTTGTCTTCGCTTTGGGTCTTCATAAAGCTTAAACCGGCCCTGTTTAGTGATAATCCATAAGTATACTTAGATAATTACTAACTTTAGGTAACTAATTAATATTTATAATTCAACTAGACTATTCAAAACATACTTTGGACTCTTATCTCACATAAAGATTTTTATAACTCTTGCGCTTTACATGTGAAATCAACGATTGAGTCGAACATAAATATGAGTCAACCCAAACACAATCAATTGCTAAACGTGTTTACGATTTCAATCTGAACTGATAGGAATTCTTTTAGACCAAAGCCAAACCTTACAAATCACATGTTAGATTTGTGTCATGGTAGCAATTAAGTTCGTTCATGTATTTGTCATATTTAATCACACATATCACTCTAAAAAAGAATCTAGTGGCACATGATGACATCCGGGTTTAAAAAGGCCAATTCACAGGATCGAATGGGCCCGAATGATCATGTGTAGAAATTTACATAAAAAATGTATTGAAACTAGAATCAAAGATTTGACATAGAACTGAACTGGTTTGAAACTGTCTAAGAGAATCGGTCCATACTTTATATAAACCATCAGTTCTTATAACTTTTTTGAATACATATCCTTAAACACTTAAACAATCAAACCAACAGTTTTGGGTTAACACGACAAACCCCCCCCCCCCCCCCAATCCCACAACCAAGCATTACAAAACATAGAAGCTCATATCATATATCAGTAACCAACAAAGATACTGCAACAACACATAAACAAATATGGGCTCTAAACCAAAATCCTAGGGTAATATCTATCCATCGTGCACCCTTATTCTACGACGCCACGAACTCCTATCATAGATCACGTCTCTCGGAGTAGCTCTGTAAAATCCTCACGGATCTGCTCGTCCCATGTCAACCTCGATCAACCCCTTCCTCTTTTCCCCTCCACCATTAGAAGTTCTATATTGTGCTCTCGTGTCTATACTGTCAAGACAAGGAGACAATACTCCACAAGTACCAAGAAATGAACACAGAGACAGAAGAAGGAATACTAACACAGAGTCTATAGCCCAATCGCAGAGACGTACACAAATCAAAGTTTCAAATCCCCACAATCCAATAAACAATAAATTCAGCAAACAATAAACAACAGATCCAACAGCAAACACATGGCAAACTCTACTGAACTAATCAATTTACTATAAAAATGGGCAAGCACACAAAATCAGTTTACTGAACTAATCGGTAACTATACTAGACGAGAATAGAACAATCTCACTGCGGGTTGTCTCAATCCCAGTGTTAAGTCTGAATAGTTTCGGTCCTCTCGGTTTAACCTGCAAAAATCAAAACACCAACAAAAGAAACCAGACAAATATCCTTGTTTCCTTTCTTCCTTCTTGTTGATTTTCCTATGGTTGTCTTCTGTGATTGTTGCTAGAACAGACAGGAGAGAGAGAGAGAGAGAGAGAGAGAGAGGAGAGGAGAGGAGAGAGAGAGAGAAGAGGGAGAGAGAGAGAGAGAGAGAGAGAGAGAGAGGAAACAAGCCCTAAGAGGAGGCAACTGGCAACGGTGGTGGTACACTTGTCATTTTGGGTTCCATGTCTCGGTGGCGATGGTGGTACAGTGCGCGTTGGTGGTGATGTTTGTGCATGCGTGCGACCAGCTGGCTTTGATTTACAAGGTACGGGTTTCTGGTTTTCCCCAACCGGCCAACAAGAGGGAGATGAGCGAGAGATTTGGGCGAGAAGCTGCGACGAGAGAGTGAGAGCTTACCGTGTTAGAGGGGCGGGTGAGATATCGATCAGCCAGCGGGTGGTGGTGGAAGCGACGGTGATCGGATTTCCGGCCAGCGATAGTAACGTTGGTCCTTTTTTTCTTTTTCGCTTTTGCAGTGTACGGAAAGAAAACCTATGTATTACTGGGGGGTCAGGTTATTTGGACACCCCCTATGGATCAGTTAACACCACCTAAGCTCATATGGGTCATATGACCCTATACGGGCAGTATGGGTGTCAGATTTTGTCAGACTTTGTCAGGTTAACGTCTAACGGTTGAAAGTACATACGGGCCGTATGACCCTATACGACCCGTATAAGTAATAAAATGTTTTTTTTAAGTAATAGACAGTGCAACTGGGACGTCATTATGTTTAATTAGTACACAAAGAACAAAACAAAAATTACAACTAAAAAGCATAAAAATACGGAAACAAATTTTGAACGATAATTAATGCTAGAGAATAGGTCCAGACTGCTCCACTAGTCCACTAGACTTCCTGTGCAAGACTCATTCCACTTTATTAAAGAAATAATTCCAACGGTACTATCCATGCAAAAACCATGCTTACACGCAAGCTTCATTAATACTTCAACACTCACATGCACGTATATCAACACACGTAAGATTCAAACAAAGACGGAGAAAGAAAGAAAAATAAAGATTAATACGAGCCGTATGGGGGGGCGTGTCAGAACGGTGATTTGATGTGCTAGTTTTTGTCGGAAATAAAATATTCATACGACCCGTATAGGCCCATACGAGTCGTATGGATGGTGTATATTGAACCATCCTGACGTCTCCCTAACATGTCCCATTATTGGGTACACTCTAACCAAAAACTATTAGGATAATTGTCACCAAGACCAAAGATCTAAAAATTATAAACTCATCATTGAGGAAAAAGTGTTCCACAATGGAATGATAATCACAAATAGGAAAAGCAATTCATGGGCCATGAGTGTATATATGTTAAGGAACAGAACATATCTTTTGTTACAAGAGGATGAATATTTTCTCTATTAGGATGCATTATGTAGTGCTGATAAGAAGCAAGCATACGAAACAAAGGAAATTACCAGGGACAAGAAGCAAGGCAGGAACAAAAACATTCCCATTCAAATGCTAATAGTGTAAGAGTTGAAAATGATCAACCACATGACGCTAAAGCTTTGTTATCAGAAGTTGAAGAAGTGCAAACCCTTACAAACCACCTTAGTGCCACGATCTAACAATCTTGACAAATGGATTGTTGACTCTAGCAAATGACAAAGAAAGACTGTCAAACGCCAAGGTTTCAAGGTCAGCCTCTCCATCCTAACTAGGATAGTGGTAAGGTTTGTCTTCATCCTTTTCCGCATACCATACTAAAAATTGGAAATATTATAGGTAAGTGTGTTTGGATGTTTGATTCAATAATCTAAGGGACTAAAATCAAGTTTTTCTTTATCTCAGGTACGTGGAACATGCCAGATAACTTGAGTGCCTAATTACCATTCTGACTTTTAGGGTTTGTTTGGTATGAAAGAATGAAATAGGCAGAGGAATGGAATGGACGGGGAATGGATCATTACCATTCTGTTGTCCTGTTTGGTTACCTCTGGTAAAAAATGATTCATTATGGGTTGAGCCGTGGTTCTAATCATTGTTCGAATTATGGATTGGGTCGTGTGTCGTGGGTCTAGCCATGGTTTAGACCATTGGTCAGTTAATTGGTTAGTTATTGTTTTGCTCAGGGTTCGATCATATATGGTCTCATGAAAGAATTTATGGATCGGGTCGAGCGACGGATCATAGCTCAGATCAGGGCTTGGGTCATGGGTCGGGTCAGGGCTTGGGTCATGGGTCAAATCATGGCTTGATTCATGGGTCGGGTAATTGTTTGAGACATGAATTGGGTCATGGTCAGGTCATGGTTTGAGTCATTGTTCTGGTCATGAATTATGGGTCAAGTCATAGTTCGAAATTTCAAATCATGGTATGCGTCATGGTTTAGGTCATGGGTCGGGTCAAAGGTCGAGTCATGGTTTGCGTCATAACACGACTCATGATTGAACCTTGAGCTAAACAATAACCGACCAATGAACAGACTTATTGTCCGAACCATGACTTGACCCTTGACACATGACCTGACCCACGATTCGAACAACGATTAGAACCACATCTTGACCTATAAATTGTAATCCATTCCTTCATCTTCTCATGTCTACCAAACAACATGAAGTATTCAATCATTTCACTAATAGAGGTAACCAAACAGAACAATGAAATGAAAATAATCCATTACTTTCCGTGCCCATTCTGTTCCTTCAACTTCTCATGTCTACCAAACAACATGAAGTACTCATTCTATTCCACCATTCATTCATTCATTCATTCATACCAAACGCTACCTTAGACTTCTGTCAAAGATTAATCTTAAAGGTTTTAAGGATGCTAACTACTTAGGAGACCCAAATGTGGCAGAATGTAGAGCTTTCGCAACAACACAAGAGTTAGTTTGGTTACCTCAATTATTGAACTAATCAATCAGTGAACAATAAAGTGAAGTTTTATGACAGTTTACTAACTATCCAATTAGCCTAGCATCGTACCTTTCATGCTTGTACAAAGCATATTGAGGTACACTACCATTTTGTCTGGGAAAAAGTGTCCAAGGCAAAGATCACTAGTGAGGAGTGAAAGATACAAAACCAATCACGTCAAACTAACTAGAAAAATTTTATGGGGATGTATGGTTTGATCTCAAGGGGAGGTTATGGAGGAGATTTTGTCTAGGGCCTGAAGTGAAAAGGTAATTACTTATGTATAGATCGTGTTATACTTGTGTTCCTGGTTTTGAGTTTACTTGTGTTCCTGGTTAGGTTGCTTGTTGTGCAAGTTTATTTTAGTTTAAATACCAAGTTAGCAGCTGCAACCCCGTATGGTATCCTCACCTACAACAAACATCTCAAGAACAAGAAGCAACCAACATATCAAGAAACATGAAAAGAAAATGGATTTGTCACAATCTTTATGAAATAAGACAACAAACCTTCTTTCTGTGTAAGAAGCTCAGCTCTCCCTTGTAACCTTATCAAGAAGATTGACACCCAGATATTCACATTTTCTCCTTAAAAACTTCCTAATAACAGAAATAGAAAAATTACAATTGCTGGACATATGGTTTTATACTTGAGTAGATTAGAAATTTTAAAAATAGCAAAGGTGATGGCAACAAACCTTGAGAAGATCAAACCTTTTCACTAATACATTTTTGCTGAATGGATAAACCATGGTAATAAAAAAGAGAGTGGTTTCCTTGTAAGCCTTCTTTACAATTTCCATAGTAATAACTTCAGTAAAAGAAGCTTGCTGCCAACCACAAGAATGTGAAAATCAAAAAATCTAATGAGTAATCTACTATAAGAAAACAAGTATTGTAATATTGAAAGTAATGCTTGCCTAGTTTCCCATTGGACCATCTTTCTTTACTGAAGCATTAAGACCTTCTCCCAAACTCTTGTAATCAGACACAAAAACAGAGCTCGCTGCTAACCATTGAAAGTAATGAGCATAGTTTGCCTACTTTCTCATTGTAGAGTTTCATAAATCATTAATGTTTAAAGATTCCATTTCTATTTGCTTGTTTTTTTTAAGCAATGAGATCCCTCTCTCTGCCAAAGCATTTGCCTAAGACTATATCTCAGATTTAGCTACAAGAAAAGTACACTAAACAGGTTTATGATAATTAACAAGGTTTGAAGATCCCTCTTTTTTTCTATTGCTTCTATGTGATTGTTCTTTATAAACAATGAGATCCCTCTTTTTTTCTCTGCATGCCATTTGCCTAAGACTATATCATCTCAGAGTTAGCTTTACAAAAGACTAAACAAGGGTAGTGGTAACAAACCTTGAGAAGATCAAAAACCTTTTAAGATAATTTTTTTTTGAGAGGTTGCACCACATTGTTGCAGTTTGTTCAAGTAAACGCAGAAAGTGGCATCTCTGCAAGCCTTCTTTGCAACAACTGTAGTAATAGCTTCAGTTAAGGGAACTCGCAGCCAATTACCGTGAGTAAGCTTGTTTCCATCTCGATCATCTTTACTTCAGCATCAAGAGTCAAGAACTTAAGCAATCTCTAAGAATAATACACAAAAATATTGTAAAAATAATAAAAAAAAAAAATAGAAGCAAACTTGTAGGATTTCATGAACCATTTCATTTTGAAAATTACACTTCTCTCTGCTTAATCACTCAAATGGGGAAGTTTGTTATACCATTCTCAAGAAAATAGTCTTTAAAATGGCGTACATTTATCCAGCCACCCGGCCAACTTATTGGAAGATTTTTACAAACATACCCACTGAAATCCTACTTTTGAGGTGGGTCTTGGGGGGGGTGGGGGCGTGATAAATACAAACCTTACCCCATCCCCAAAAGCGGCAGAGAGACGGCTTCGGGGAGTCCCCTGTTATTGCATGATTTTTTACCTATATCAATAAAAAATGGTATACGTTACAGTAGCATCTATAAAAAATAAGATTTTAAGGATACAAATATTAAACAAAAAAAACTCAGCATGATGGGATTTCATCACACACAATTATAGTATAATATAAATTCAACACACAATTAAGAGGATTAACTGGTATTGATTGAGATGGAAGGATTACAGAGAATGAAAATGGAAACGATTACATCATTTGATGATGTCCCAGGGTAAACCCTTCTCCAAGCCTAAGCAGGAGCCAAATACAATCCTTAATAATTTTCTTTTCACCTCAACTCACAAGCCTTCCTCTATTTATAACCAACTAACAAATAACTAGGAAACCAATATTACCAAGCTACCCTTATCTAGAACCTACCAATACTACTAATTAATACTAACATATTGATATAAGTATAATCTCTATCATTACTCTCCCCTTATTTAAAAGTCTTGTCCTCAAGACTTGGGAGTGAATCATTTGTCCTGCCTTGCGTCGTGTCGTCCGGACATTTGTTAGCTGATCCATATCGATTACCCCAACGCAAACAAAGTCCTTTCTTCCTACGTCCTTTCCATTCCAAATGCAAAAGATATGGAGCTCCGCGATCATGATGCAAAACCTGTCTTAACTCAGGAGTAGATGAGACGCCAGATCGAATGGTTGTAAACGAACACAGAATCTCAATTTGAGGGGTAGACATAAGGGCCATATCCCAATCAGTCACATAAACTAGATACTCATTCCCCAACTTGATATGAATTTTATCAAAAGAGCAAATAGGAAATCGTGGCTTAATTAATTTGGGTGTAATAATACGTTTGGGGTCCCCTTGACCCAACACCTTAGGCCCATCATCTGTTAAAGGCTTAGGCCCAATTGAATAAGAAAAATGAGGAGCGGCCTTAATGTCGACACAATTAGGGCGCCCTGTGTCCTCAACCTTTACATCACCGATCAAATCGGAAATCCCCTCCGATTGTTGAATCGTAGTGAACTGCTCAGAAGGATGAATCGTTACATGCTTACCATAGACTACAGGGATTAGAGGATCGTGAATCAAATCCAATTAGAGCTCCTGCCCTGAAGAATCGACCGATTTCTCCTCTTGGGACTTCATCCAAGCTAAGATCACCTTCCGAAATTCCCTGGACTCCGAGCGTTCTTCATTCAACAGCTGCAGTGAAACCTTAATTTCATGAACGGCTTGCTGGAGTTGAGCGATTTGTTGATCGTGAACATCTAATCGAGAGTTGAGGTTTACCATTGTAGTCGGAAATGGATGGAATCGGAAATTGGATAGAACTGAGAATCGGAAACGGAATCCAATCAGAATTGCGACAATGAAATTGAAATCGGAAAACCCTAAAATCGGCGACTGATTGGCTGAACGGTAGAGCTATGGCAGGTAGGATCGTGATTTGCAATAACGAATGAAGCAATTCAGAACGGAAAAATGAAATTGAAATAGAAGAAATCTGAAATTGACGGTAATCAGACGAACAAATTGGAAAATCAATGAAAAATCGTCAAAAATTGGTGCCGACTACGACGATGAGACATGAAGATGAAGCTGGAATCGATTGTGAAGATAGAGAGCAGGTGGTGGGCGGCAGGTCGGACCAATGATGGGATTTCATCACACACAATTATAGTATAATATAAATTCAACACACAATTAAGAGGATTAACTGGTATTGATTGAGATGGAAGGATTACAGAGAATGAAAATGAAAACGATTACATCATTTGATGATGTCCCAGGGTAAACCCTTCTCCAAGCCTAAGCAGGAGCCAAATACAATCCTTAATAATTTTCTTTTCACCTCAACTCACAAGCCTTCCTCTATTTATAACCAACTAACAAATAACTAGGAAACCAATATTACCAAGCTACCCTTATCTAGAACCTACCAATACTTCTAATTAATACTAACATATTGATATAAGTATAATCTCTATCACAGCACTAACCAGGACTTCACTGATTCCTTCTCAGATGACCTCAAACTGTAACTGGAATATATATATATATATATATATATATATATATTAGCAACTTATAACAACGATTAATTCAACTAACTAAAATTCTTAGACCCATTGGCCTCACCTCACCATGTGTGCTTTTGACTACTAATGCTACTAATCTATTTTTTGGTTGCAGATGTCTCTATAAATAACATTTACGACTCTTGGAAGTATTAGAGAATGAAATACTAAGACATGCATACAAGAATAAATAAAAAGTGACCACTAATAATACAAGTCAAGCTAAGTCTTTAGAAGTTAGCAGAAGAAGAAGATCAATTACTCACACCAGAAGTTGCACACAACTTTTTTGCTCTTTTTAATATGTCACTTTGAGTTTAAACATTGAGTCTTAACATGATATGTCAGCTCCTAAATACTATATATTATCAGATGTGTCTTAACAAGATTATTTTCATCGCTTGCATAACTAGCACAACTCAGGATTAAAGAAGCTTAATGTAAAAATACAACCTAGAATATTCAGTATGAATCCAATTCCAGTATCTCGGATCCTTAATTCCAGGTATTGACATTGATTTGGAGTAGATCGATATACTAGTTTCCCCATCGACCATCTTTTTACTTCGGCATCAAGAACTTCTGTCGATATTACTATCATACATAAATGTATTATCACAATAAGATATAAAAGTTTCATGAACCATTTCTGTTTTAAGATTACATTTTTCAATGTTTTTATTCTAAGTAATTATGAGATCCCTAATACTAGTCTCAGCCAAAGCTTTTGCTTAGGACCATATCTCAGAATTGACTCCAACAAAATCTAAACAAGTTTACGAGAATTAATTAAGAAACACACAACACTACCGAGATATACACTGCTATCATGATTCCCCTTCAACACCCACTTGCCTTATAATTTATGAACAGAAAAAAAAAATTAATATGAATACTAGAAGAAATAGACATTTGTAATTACCACATGTGATGACACGTTCAGATGAATAGCTGCATTAACAAACACGTGCTCCTTAAACTCAAATACTGAATCTGTATGAACATAAGTAAAGTATTACAAATAAGTGAAGCGTTTTAAACCGCTTTTAATGTAGATCAAAGCTGGTAAGAAGAACACTTACAATAACGCACATACATACCTGCCTTAATGCTATCGTTGAATGAAACAAAATTTCAAAGGTAATAAGTCCGGCATGCAGATCTCCGGCGGCCTTAGGTACACACGTCACATGGATCTCAGGATTAAATTGCAAATCTCCATCGGCCAGGCATATCTCCGGTACGTCACTGCAGCGATCGGAGTGAAATTAGACAACGAGGGTTGTATATAATCAAAATAAATATAATATCAACGTTTGAGATCAAGAGTTGAGAGAGAAATTTAAGGCTGGTAACTAATGATATATACCTAAGCGAGAACAAGTTAGCGTGTGTTCACCACAAACTTCAATGCACATACTAGCCTTATTGCGATCGTCTAATTAATGGACCAGAATTCCAGAGGTAAAAGGTCCAGTAGATAGATCTCCGATTGAACTGCGTATCTCCGGCGGCCTAAGATCTCCGGTTGAAATTGTATCAAGATTTGAGTGTATATTATAGAGTGAGGATGAGGATGATGGTTTATTTATAATAGCGGCATCAGGATCAACTTTATGAAGATTTGATGGAGAATTTGAAAGACGATTCGTTGCTGTTGCGGATCTGCGAAATCAATTTCTCTGAAAACATGCGGGATTTATTGATGTACGGCCTAACAAGGACGCCCTATTCGAAACGCAACGGTTCGATCCAAATGCAACGCCTGATGGTCCATTTTAATATTTTTAAAATATATTATATAAATGTTTACCTTATCCCTGCTTATCTCCTTCTTTATGAAGGACAAACTTAATTTTTTTTATCAATTTAATCATTCTAACTTTTATTATACTAATTTTATATCTTTTACCTTTTAAATTAACTAAAGTAAATCTGTAAGTATTTATATGTACTACACATATCTATACCAATAAATAAATAAATAGAGAGCAAATACTATTTTTATAAAAGATGAACTTAAACTTTTTTTTATAAAAGCCACCCAAAGGTATTTGAAGTAATCATTGATGAATGTTATCATGTATTGCATTCCACCCATAAATGTTTGCTATGCAAGTTTATTTTACTTAAAATGCCCAGGTCATTGTTTGGTGTTATGTATTCGTTCCAAGTTCAAATAATAATAAAAAATAAAATAAAAAGACGTGTTAATATGCAAGTGCGAATCGTTTCTTGTTCTTTGATTAATTACCAAGTTAACAGCTGCAAACCTTTTATGAAATAAAATCATACCAGCAAACCTTCTTTCTGTGTAATAAAGAAGCTCAGCTCTCCATTGTAACCATATCAAGAAGATTGACACCCAGATCCTGAGAAATAATACCAGCATCAATTCATTGAATATCATGAGTTCCTTCATCATCTAATGCAAATGGAATCAAACAATTATCGAAAATTATAGAGACTGCCATACAAAAGAAAAACTTAATGAACTTATGCAGTTACGAGTATAAACTTTATGCATGACACATATTCAAGATTATGAAAATCTAATAAACTTGCAATATTTTAAATCAAAGAAAACATTAAAATTTTGAATCAAACAAAATCCCCTTAATATTCACATTTATCTCCTTAAAAACTTCCTAATAACAGAAATAGAATATTGACAAATGCTGAACATATGGTTTAATACTTGAATTGATTAAAACAAAGGTGATGGCAACAGAAGATCAAACCTTTTCACCAGTACATTTTTGTTGAATGGATACACCATGGTTTTGTAATTTGTCTTGGTGGACGCCGAGAGTGGCTTCTTTGTGAACCTTCTTTACAATATCCATAGTACTAACTTCTAGTAAAAGAAGCTTGCTGCCAACAACAAGAATATAAAAATCAAAAGATCTAATGAGTAATCTACAATAAGAAAACACATGTATTGTAATATTGAAAGTAATGCTTGCCTGGTTAGTAGTTTCACATTGGACCATCTTTTTTACTAAAGCATTAAGACCGTCTGCAAAACTCTTCGAATCAGACACCGAAAAACAGAGCTTGCTGCCAACCATTGAAACTAATGAACATAGTTTGCCTACTTTCTCATCGTAGAGTTTCGTAAATCATTTATGTTTAAAGGTTACATTTCTATTTGCTTGTTCTTTAAAAGCAACGGAATCCCTCGTATTTTTCTCTGCCAAAGCATTTGCCTAAGTATATATATATCTTAGAGTTGGCTCCAAGAAAAGTAGACTAAACAGGTTTATGATAGTTAACAACGTTTGAAGATAACAGTATAACACTTCTATGTGATTGTTCTTTATAAACAATGAGATCCCTCATATTTTTCTCTGCCACGCCATTTGCCTAGGAGTCTAGGACTATATCTCAGAGTTAGCTTTAACAAAAGAAGACTAAACAAGGGTAGTGGCAACAAACCTTGAGAAGATCAAAAACATTTTAAGATATAAAATTTTTGTTGAGAGGTTGCACCACATTGTTGCAGTTTGTTCAACTAAATGCAGAAAGCGGTATCTCTGCAAGCCTTCTTTACAAAACCTGTAGTAATAACTTTAGTTAAGGGAAATCGCTGCCAATTACCATGAGACTCTATAGTCCAAAAATTAAAACATCTAATATCTGCTATAAGAAAAAACCTGTCATGTAATGTCCAAAGTAATGCACGCAAGTTGCCATGTTTCTATCTCGATCATCTTTACTCCACCATCAAAACCTTAAGCAATCTATAAGAATAATAAACAAAAATAATGTGAAAGCAATAAAAATAAATAGAAGCAAAAAATGTAGGGTTTTATGAACCATTTCACTTTGAAGATTACCCTTCTCTATGCTTAATCTATCATATGGGGAAGTTTGATGCACCATTCTCAAGAATATCGTCTTTAAAATGGCGTACATCTATCCAGCCACCTGGTCTACTTATTGGATGATTTTTTACCTATATCAATAAAGAATGGTATACGTTAAAGTAGCATATAGAGAAAAATAAGATTCTAAGCATACATAACTAAATAAAAAAAGTCAGCATCAACCAGGACTTCAATAATTTCTTCTCAGATGGCGTCAAACTGTAACTGAAAAAATAAATAAAATAACATCAGCAGCTTATCAGAATGATTAATCCAATTGACGAATATGCCATTAATTCTTAAGAAGTCAAGTGAAAAAGAAGATTAATATGCCATTAAGTCATTTAGAATTTAAACATTGAGTCTTACCATGATATGTCAGCTCCTAAATGCTATATATTATAAAATGTATCTTAACAAGATTATTTTCATAGCTTGCATAACTAACACCACTCAGGATTAAAGACGCTTAATGTAAATATACAACCTAGAATATCAGTACGAATCCAATTCCAGCATCTCGGATCTTTTATTCCAGGTATTATCATTGAGATCGACAAGGAAGGGTTAATAATCTTTGCATTGTTTCCCCCTTGATGATATGTTTATCTGTGAGAATCAAACACAAAAATTAATAAAGTTAATATAAAAAAATTACACAAAAGTTGTATGGTTACATGTATGATTTCAGTTTGGAAGATTAACCTTTTCTCTATTGTGATTGTCCCTCATATTCTTCTTTGCAGGAGCTTTTGCCTAAGACCATATCTAGAGTTAGCTCCAATAACAGATGATTAAACAAGGTTAGAAGAAGTATTTAAAAAACATACAACAAGTTCATCCGTTCTCTATGCCAGGATATTAGTCATTAGACTTTGAAAAATTTTCAAAGAAAAAACAGAAGGGTGCAAGTCACAAACAAGCAATAGAAAAAATAATAATCTTAAAAAAAAATAGAAGTGTTGAATGATTGCACCACATCATTGCAATTAGTCTGGGAGGGGATGCAGAGAGTGGCGTTCCTATGGCCTTCTTTACTGTCAAACCCAAAAAATTGATATTAGTCATTAGACTTTGAAAAATCTAATTCCAGTAATCTTAATTAATCTGTAATAATCTGCTATAAAAGAAAGCATGAATTGTAGTGTTAAAAACCTAAAATTAGTAATGCACAAAAATTGCTTTGTTTCCCACGGGATCATCTTTTTACTTCAGCGTCATTCCAATTTGAAGACTTTGGCAATATCTGAGAATCATACACAAAATTCTTATCAAAATATAAAACAAAAGTTGGATGATTTCATGAATCATTCCACTTTGAAGATTACAGTTTGAAGATTGCACTTATCTCTGCCAATGAGGTCTGTCATGTGCATTTGCCTAATACCATATCTCAGAGTCACCTTTAACAAAAGAAGACTAAACTAGGTTATGAGGAAATTAAAAGAATTAAAACACAGTCTACCTGATGCCCCTCTAAAAGAGCTTTCATTGCAGTGGTGATTTTCCATCACCTACTACCTGGTTAATAAATATGAGAAAAAAATTAGTATAAATACAAGGAAAAAAGGAGATATTTTAACTTAGAGAATGTGTTATAAATATCCATCGGAGCATGATCACATCTAGTCGAACTTAAACTTTTTTTTATAAAAGCCACCCAAAGGTATTTGAAGTAATCATCGATGAATGTTATCATGTATTGCATTCCACCCATCAATGTTTGCTGTGCAAGTTTATTTAACTTTAAATGCCCAGGTCATTGTTTGTTGTTATGTATTCGTTCCAAGTTCAAAAAAAAAAAAAAGACGTGTTATTATGCAAGTGCGAATTGTTTCTTGTTCTTTGATTAATTACCAAGTTAACAGCTGCCGCCAAGTATGGCATCCACACCTACAACAAACATCTCATGATCAACAAGGGACCAGCATATCAAGAAATATGAAGAAAACAGATTTGTAACAATCTTTTTATGAAATAAAATCATACCAGCAAACCTTCTTTCTGTGTAATTAAGAAGCTCAGCTCTCCATTGTATCCTTATCAAGAAGATTGACACTCAGATCATGAGAAATAAGACCAGCATCAATTCAGTAAATATTATGAGTTCCTTCATCATCTAATGCAAATGAAATCAAACAATTACCGAAAGTTATAGAGACTGCCATACAAAAGAAAAACTTAATGAACTTACGCGTATAACCTTTATGCATGACACGTATTCAAGATTATGAAAATCTAATCAGCTTACCATATTTTAAATCAAAGAAAACATTAAAATTTTGAATCAAAGAAAATCCCCTTAATATTCACATTTATCTCCTAAAAAACTTCCTAATAACAGAAATAGAAATGACAAATGCTGGACATATGGTTTAATACTTGAATTGATTAGAAAATTAAAAACAACAAAGGTGATGGCAACAGAAGATCAAACCTTTTCACCAGTACATTTTTGTTGAATGGATACACCATGGTTTTGTAATTTATCTTGGTAAACGCAGAGAGTGGCTTCTTTGTGAGCCTTCTTTACAATTTCCATAGTACTTACTTCTAGTAAAAGAAGCTTGCTGCCAACCACAAGAATATCAAAATCAAAAGATCTAATGAGTAATCTACAATAAGAAAACACATGTATTGTAATATTGAAAGTAATGCTTGCCTAGTTAGTAGTTTCCCATTGGACCATCTTTTTTACTTAAGCATTTAGACCTTCTGCAAAACTCTTCGAATCAGACACCGAAAAACAGAGCTTGCTGCCAACCATTGAAAGTAATGAACATAGATTGCCTACTTTCTCATCGTAGAGTTTCATAAATCATTTATGTTTGAAGGTCACGTGTCTATTTGCTTGTTCTTTATAAGCAATGAGATCCCTCGTATTTTTCTCAGCCAAAGCATTTGCCTAAGTATATATCTTAGAGTTAGCTCCAAGAAAAGTAGACTAAACAAGGGTAGCGGTAACAAACCTTGAGAAGATCAAAAACCTTTTAAGATATAAAATTTTTGTTGAGAGGTTGCACCACATTGTTGCAGTTTGTTCAAGTAAACGCAGAAAGTGGTATCTCTGCAAGCCTTCTTTACAACCGCTGCGGTAATAACTTTAGTTAAGGGAAATAGCTGCCAATTACCACGAGACTCTATAGTCCAAAAATCAAAACATCTAATATCTTCTATAAGAAAAAACCTTTCATGTGATGTCCAAAGTAATGCACGCAAGTTGCCATGTTTCTATCTCGATCATCTTTACTCCAGCATCAAAACCTTAAGCAATCTATAAGAATAATAAACAAAAATAATGTGAAATCAATAAAAATAAATAGAAGCAAAAATTGTAGTGTTATATGAACCATTTCACTTTGAAGATTACAGTTCTCTATGCTTAATCTCTCATATGGGGAAGTTTGATGCACCATTCTCAAGAAAATCGTCTTTAAAATGGCGTACATCTATCCAGCCACCTGGTCTACTTATTGGATGATTTTTTACCTATATCAATAAAGAATGGTATATGTTAAAGTAGCATATACAGAAAAATAATTAATCTAAATAAAAAAAGTCAGCATCAACCAGGACTTCAATAATTTCTTCTCATATGGCGTCAAACTGTAACTGAAAAAATAAATAAAAAAACATCAGCAGCTTATCAGAATGATTAATCTAACTGACAAAAAGTCTTAGACACATTGGCCTCATCTCGCCTTGTTGCTTTTGACTACTAACGTTACCAATATATTATTTTCATTGAAGATGTCTCTATAAATAACATTTACTACTCTTGGAAGTACTAGAGAATGAAATAGTAAGACATAATACAAGAATAAACAAAAAGTGACCGCTAATAATACAAGTCAAGCTAAGTCTTAAGAAATCAACATAACAAGATCAATTACTCACACCAGAAGTTGCACACAACTTTTTTTCTCTTTTTAATACGTCACTTTGAGTTTAAACATTGAGTCTTAACATGATTATGTCAACTCCTAAATACTCTATATTATCAAATATATCTTAACAAGATTATTTTCACTGCTTGCATAACTAACACAACTCAGGATTAAAGAAGCTTAATGTAGAAATACAACCTAGAATATTATGTATGAATTCAATTCCAGCATCTCTGATCTTTTATTCCATTTATTGACATTGATTTGGTGATGATCAACAAGCAAACTTCTCAGGTAACTTTATTCAACCACACTTCCTGTATAGCTCCATATATCAAATTTATACAAATGTAAAACACCAAATGCAATCTGAAGCTGCTACAACTAAAATAGTTTGTTAGTTAAGCAGTTAACACTACAACAAAAAAACAAGAAAGAAAGAAAATATTTCGAAAATTTAACCAAAACTATTGGCTTAATTTCATTTCCACCAATAACTCTAGATACACCATTAATCATTCATAAATACAAGTATTTACTAACTAATAAGCGAATTTAGAAATATTGACATGATCCATAAATCATTCATTGTTCTTATAACCACAATTTCTAGCTTTTAAAACAATAAGGATACGTGATTTGTAATCATTTTCAACTAGTGTTTACATAAATAAACGTTTTACTACAATTCAATTATTAATATTCCAACATCATAAAACCCTATCCCATCGTTATACTGCATAACTAAGAAAAGTGGAATTTGTTATAAATCGTAGTAATTAAGCAATGATAGTTATCTTCAAGAATGGTATACGTTAAAGTAGCATATAGAGAAAATAAGATTCTAAGCATACATAACTAAATAAAAAAAGTCAGCATTAACCAGGGCTTCACTAATTCTTTCTCATGACATCAAACTGTAACTGAAAAAATAAACATAAAAACATTAGCAGCTTATCAAAATGATTAATCCAAATTAATCATTCATAAATACAAGTATTTACTAACTAATAAGCGAATTTAGAAATATTGACATAATCCATAAATCATTCATTGTTCTTATAACCACAATTTCTAGCTTTTGAAACAATAATAATACGTGATTTGCAATCATTTTCAACAAGTGTTTACATAAATAAACATTTTACTACAATTCTATTATTAATATTCCAACATCATAAAACCCTATCCCATCATTATATGCATAACTAAGAAAAGTGGAATTTGTTATAAATCGTAGTAATTAAGCAATGATAGTTATCTTCAACCATCCCTAACACAAATCCTATAGTCCATTGAAATTTAGGTTTGAACCAGAAGACCCTTAACCCCAATGCCTAAAATATGCTATTTGAAACTAGATATCACATGAGCTAAAATATAATGAATAAAATAACAAAACTCTCAATCTTGCCTTACTGTCCTTGTTGAATAGAACCAGCAATAAGGGAAAGAAGATACGATGTGATTCCAGCGTCTCTTCGGAGGTAAATGGTTCAGCAAGTATTGGTAGCGCCATGGAAGGCATGATTTAAATTCCAAATCTCAGGCGGCCTTACGGTATGTCACCGGGGCATTTTCTTGGAAACAAAGTTACACGCAATTCAAACCTTGAAAGAAAACATTTATTAGATTAAGCATCATCTTGAATCCAATCAGCTACAATGATACCGTATTTACTATAGTTGAGGGACACTAAGATCATTTTACTAGATTTGATCGGAAAGTCAACAAATATGATCTCCTTGGCTGAAGATCATACGCCCACACTTCCTGTAAAGCTCCATATATCAAATTTATACAAATATAAAACACCCAATGCAATCTGAAGCTGCTACAACTGAAATAGTTTGTTAGTTAATTAAGCAGTTAACACTACAACCAAAAAAGAAGAAAAGAAAGAAAATATTTCGAAAACCAAAACTATAGGCTGAAGATCATACGCCCAAACTCGAAGCATGTCAATCATAACTAAACAGCATAAAATCTCCTTAGTGTTCACATTTTTCTACTTATGAAATTCCACACCAGTCATAGTGCCACCAGCCCCATCCAAAGATTCCTAGAAACAAAAAATGACGATTGCTAGATGTATGGTTTAGTACTTTAGTTGATTAGCATATCAGACTAGATAATAAATAAACAATCGGGCGTGATAACAAACCTTGAGAAGATCAAAAACCTTTTCTCAGATATATTTTCGTTGAATGGTTGTCCCGTGTTGTTGTAGTTTGTCCAGGTGTAAGCATAGAGTGGCTTCTCTGAAAGCCTTCTTTACAGAGTCTTAGAATTAAATAACTTCAATAACCATAAGAATCAGACAACCAAAAAGTCTAATACCAATAATTTGCTATATGAAAACACGTGTATTAATTGTTGAAAGTAATGCATTTGGCATTCAAATTGCCTAGTTTACCAGTTGACCATCTTTTTACTTCAACATCAAGACCTTCTGCCGATCTTACTATCATACATAAATGTATTATGACAATAAGATATAAACAGTTTCATGAAACATTACTGTTTTAAGACTACATTTTTCTATGTTTTTTATTCTAATTAATTATGAGATCCCTAATATTATTCTCAGCCAAAGCTTTTGCCTAGGACCATATCTCAGAATCGGCTACAACAAATTCTAGACAAGCTTATGAGAATTTATTAGAAAACACACAACACTAACGAGATATACACCTGCTATGGTGATTCCCCTTCAACTACCACTTGCCTTAGAATTTATGAACAGAAAAAACAATTAATATGAATACTAGAAGAAATAGACATTTGTAATTACCACATGTGATGCATTAACAAACACGTGCTCCTTAAACTCAAATACTGAATCTGTATCAACATAACTAATATATCACAAATAAGTAAAGCTTTTTAGGTTGCTTGTTCTTTGATTAATTACAAAGTTACAGCTGCTGCCATGTATGGTATCCTCATCTACAAATAACACCAGCATCAATTCCTTGAATATTATGAGTTCCTTCATCATCTAACGCAAATTGAATCAAACAATAACCGAAAAATCATGAGAAAATATGTTTACGTGAGATCCTAAGGTATGAATAAGTCAAAATTCCCAAAAACTCACCCAAATTCCGTGGCCTTCTTCGCCGGGATAAACATGCGCGTCACCCGCCCCATGAATCTGCATAGTCGGAAAAAAAATCCACCATGAAATAGGGATGTTAATCTTCTCATACGCCATTGCCATTGGTAAACAATACCTTCAACCTCAGATCAACTTCGGAAATGCCACCCACGTACGAAGTTCTGATCATCAGTTACCTGTGGCTCAAGTCGCCTACAAGTGCCGCGTTGCTTCATCGATTGTCTGTGTGCCTCCGTTGAAGGGTTAGGTTAACCTACGAAGTCGATTGTAACCTACGAAGTCGCCTACCAGTGCAACTAAACCTCTGATCTGGAATTGATGATTAATATTGCAATACATAAGATCTCCGGTTAAAATTGTATGAAGGTTTTATAGAGTGAGGATCAACATATTTTATGAAGGGGATTTGATGGAGGATTTGAAAGACGATTCGTTGGCTGTTGTAAGAAGATTTGATGGAGGATTTGAAAGACGATTCGTTGGTATTGTATGAGGATTTGGGAAATCAATTTCACTGAAAACACGCGGGATTTCATATTGTACGGCGACGCGTGTTCGAAACGCAACGGTTCATGACACCTGAGGGTACATTTTAATATTTTGAAAATATAAAACTTAAAAAAAATTTATCAATTCAATCAATCTAACGTGTATTATATATCACGTGTTAATTTTATATACATGTATATTACCATTTTAATTAACTTAAGTACATCTACATGTATTTGTATATGCATACACACACGTGTATATACAAATATATAAATAATTACAGAAACAAATGTAATTTTCATCCCAAAAATAAAATCATACAAAAAGATATATAAACACTTACCTTGATTAATGAACTAGTTTTTAAAACGTCTTTAAAGTTTATGACTTAAATTAAATGACGGTTTTAATTATATGTATAAGATAATTTTTGACTAACAATTAATGAGTTAAAATAATAATATTATTAATAAAAAGTAATAATCTATCTATACTAATAAATCAAAATAAAATGTGACACATGTCACTTTTTTAGACTATCCTTATAAAAATTTTTTCGTCTCTCTCTCATATTAAATGCATTCATATTCAATAATAATAACACTAAATATTAAATATACTTTTATACATTTTTAAATTAAAAAAGGTTTTAAAGCATTAAATATATATTAATTTTAAAAGAGTACGTTTTTTTAGAATCCAAATTATTATAAAATATAAATGTTCAATAATTGTTTTTCAAAACGAAATATTCAAAAAACAAACTTTAATAAACTTAGTGTTTAAATAAATAATATTATTATTTTATTACTTATGTATTAAACTATATAAAGTATTAATCATATTATTATTGATTATTTATTATTTTTTTATTTAACACGTGTAATACACGGGGTATTGACCTAGTTTTCTTAATAAATTGAAATGATTGTCTATATTCCTATGTTAACAAAATATTTTAAGTGATGTAAATTTTGAAATAAAATAATAATATATCAGTTTGTCTATAAAAGTTCATATATGTATATAGTTGTTTTAAAATTTAATAACATATTGCCTTGAATAAATATTATGATTTCGAAAAGATTACAAAAGTAATGTATTGGTCTTTATGTGTTTACACACGCACACATAAACAACACTTGTTCAGCTGAACTAGAGCCTTATACGTGCAATGGAAGACTAGCTTGACTAGAGCATTGAACACGTTAATAATCCAAAATATTTAATGAATACTATATGAGGGGAATAATCTTTAGCTAAATCTCGGGTTCTGAATCAATTAGAGTCGAGGGTTTACCTATTTCACGAAGCTCCCGCGCATCAGGATGTACGGTCTCACGGTCGGCGATTGAGGAATCGATTTTAGTTACCAATAACCAGGATAACTGAAGGTAGCACGAGAGACCCTCTGTCATTCAAAAAAACTAAAGTTTATCTGTATGTATTTATATATGCATACATACGTGTATATATATACAAATAAATAAATAATTAGAGAAACAGATGTAATTTTCCAGTTCAATTTTTACATTTTTTTCTCTTTTCTGGCAAGTTCTTATTTCTCTATAATGGACGAACTTAAACCTTTTTCTTATTAATTCAATTAATGTTGATTAATTATATACTAGACTATTATCATGTTTGCCACATTGGTTTAAGATAAAATATTAAATAATTAGCAAAATACAAAACATAACTTATAAAACAATATTTTGATATAAACTTATTAAATTACGTATTAATAAATATTTACTTAATTAAAAACATATTATGTCATAATAGATACCGTTATTCCAGCGTAAATCTTAAGATTTTAAGAAAGCTAATAGAAAAGTTGAAAACTTAGGTAACAATAACGTCTATATACTTAATAACTATAAAACAACCCAACAAAATAAAATAACACAATTGAGTCGGGTGCTGCCTTGAACTTGGGCCACCGGTGACGACATGATCTTAAATATAAAAATGCAAATAAAAAGTTTGTCATTGTAAAAGAGAGTATCACCCTGTCGTAAAACCCGAGTTAATCCTCCATAAAAGGCATATTATGTCATAATAGCTATTGTTAGTCCAACGTAAAACCCAAAAATGTACTTGCTTGCATGGTTGTAAAAATCGGCCTAGGCAGCCTAGTCATATTTTTATTTTTTGACTTTTTTTACTTTTTTTGACTTTTTTCTAGTAAAAATGGACCAATTTCATGATTATTTAGACATTTCTCGACCAAAAATCATTAATATGTCTCTAAAACATCGAATCCAGCCAGTTAAACATCGAAATTCATCTCTAAACTTTGAACTCAGTGTTTAAGTTTGCACTTTGAAGTACTTTATTTAGTATATTTAAGTTTATTTTTTAAATTATTTAAAATATTATATTAAATTGTTGATATTAATGTGTGTATATAATATATATTTGTAAAATTACATATAAAAATTCCAATCCGCCTAGCGCCGATTAGTCCCTATACGGTCCCTCGCCGCCCGACTAGCGCCTAGCGACTTCTACAACCATGCTTGGTTGTAAAAGCAAGCGTCGAATATTCTGATAAAAATACGGATGTAACGATAAAGATGATGTTAACAAACATAAAACCTAAATCTGAAACGAAAACAAAAAAGAAAGAGAAAACATGAAGTTAGAAAAATCAAACGCAACAATAAAAATAATGTTAACAAACAAAAGACTAAAAATAGAAAAAGGAAAAAAGGTGAAAAAAATAGTAAACAAAAATTAACAAAAAAGGTCATGGTAACAATTTTGTGGCAAAATTAAAATATACAAAACTCGTGACTAAAACCTAACTTAACGATTTATAAGATTTCTTTTTAATATATAACAAGAAGCTTCTATTCATTAGCCCTTGTGTTTTTAATATATAGGTAATTTTATGATTTTACTCATGGATGGTGTATATGAAAATCATACAAATTTATATAACTAGATAAAACCGGCTTTGTTGCGGGAGATGGGTTGACGTTTAATAATATCCAAAGGGATGTGTTGACGTTAATATATTTAATTATGTAAGAAAAAACATTATTGAAATTTGTAAGGCTTGGGTTCATCGACTTGTGTATTAGTATTCACCACACGGTCTCATATAAAGTTTACATTGATAATTCAGTGTTGAATAAAATTTACAGCCTTCTTTATACATCTTGCTTTAATTTTTGAGGTATTTTGTTGAAGTTTGAATGATTGTTTGGTACTTTATACGATTTGTGTAAACCTATATGGGTCATATAGGGTTATTTTTCATTACTAAAAAGTTTTTTCTAATAAAATTAACATAAATTAATAAACATGTATCATTAGGAAATATAAAATAAAAACGGGTGATTAAAAATTGAATCAAACAAGGGAATTTGTATTTCCCAATCAATTTAATCTCACGTTGTTTTTTATGTCAAAACATCTGAACCAATGTTTTCTTGTGTACACTCTACCATGATCACATTTAAACCAAAAATTGATAACCTTATCATTTGTGTTTGTTTTACTTTGTCTTTTGATCAAGATGCTGCCATCTTCATGTCCTTTAACAATCATCCAATTTACCAACACATGAGAACACCTGAAAAGGCGGTATGATTAGACTTGTATCAAACTTAAAGGAGGTAATTTGTATTTCCCAATTCATTTAAACTCACACCGGTTTTTTGTGTCACGACATCTGAACCTATGTTATCTTACCCAAAAACTGTTAATCGTATCGGTTGTGTTTTTTTATTTTTACTTCGCCCTTTGACCAAGTTATAAGCATCTTCATGCCCTATAACAAATCATCCAATCCATCAACACGCGAGAACATCTAAAAAACAGTATGATGAGACTCGCAAAAAACTTTAAATGAACAAGCGAGTACATGTTATATCTACTTGATCTCATATGCATTGATTTCGTTAAAAATTCAACATCGATTGAAGAATACCCGTCATTTCAATTTGACATCTTTTAAATTTTTTAGCAAAACTTGTAAAATTTTTGGTAAACAAAGAAAATCAAAAGAAAGTGAATGAAGAAAATGAATAACATATGATGTCTTACATTGAAATTTTTGAAGAAATAAAACGTCATGTAAAATAATTAACGCGTAAATCCAAGAATCTTAGGCAATGTTTTCAAAAGCGAGCGTGGAGCCGAAACATCTTATTAGTTACTGGTTTGACCGGATTTAAGAACCAGTTGACATACTAAATACACAAAACATTCTAAAAAAATTACAGAATTATAAAAACATTTAAACTAACATAAAAAAACGAAAACCAGTTCCTGGTCCGGCCGTTTTGCTTGAAGACGGTTCACATGCTCACTTTGGGCCGACTGACTCCCCGATTTCTGGTCCGGTTTTGAAACCCTTGATATTAGGTTCTATAAAATAATTGGTCATATAGAGGAATATTATGTCTTTCAAGTAATCAGCATGCATATCGAGCAATTTAATATAGCTTCAAATAATATGCATGCATATCAAGAGAAAAAAAAAAAGATATTCGGCGTATATGAAACCTAGCTCGAAGCTTGTGTTATTGTTTTTTAGTATATATTATACGATTCGTATAAACCTCTCTGTAACTCATATGAGTGACGTTTAAGATGATTGATTTAATGTTGGTAAATATAACCACTTTGCGTGTTACTTACTAAAACTACAAAATGGTGGCGTTCACCGTTTTTTGCTAAAATTTTGATTGTAGCTAAACAATTTAGAAAATATCTTACATAAAATGAAAAACATGAACCTTTGCCAAAAGTGGATATAACTTATATTTTGAATTTTTGACAATCGAAGTATCGAACGATACTAATCTTTGAACGTCAATAAAATATATCGATGCACCAAATCATCAATTTGTGGCATCAGGACAAAGTTAAAGCACAAGAAAAAAGATCAACAAGATCGCTGCTTCAATGGGACAATGAATGATCGATCACGTGTACAACCAGCGTAAAGATTCAGTTCACCAGATCTTCTTTCAGCTCAAGAACACGCACTAGTGGGTGTTAAAGATCACGTGAATCTGAGTTATTGCCTTAAATTAACACCAAATTCATTAGCATGCGAGCGTAAAACTGATTCGATGTTGGTCCAACAAGATCGCTTAACACCCAATTCTAAACCCCAGATCAACAAATCCTCATCACTACCAAGAACATATCACCCAAATCGATTTTCCCCATCCAAATCACTCGATTTCTCCACCTGGGTTTCTGAAAATCTCTACAAAATCATCACAATCGCCACCCTGATCACAATCGTCGCCGCTGTCGTCTTCCTCCGCAACGCCGTCGATTCCGCCGCATTCTTCTGCTTCCGATCAGAAATCAAACAAACCCAAATCATAAATTTCCCACATATCGATTACGATTCGATCATACCCATTACTGATAACACCACCCCTTATTCAAGATTCAGATCAGACCAATGGATTATCGTATCAGTGTCTGATTATCCTTCGGATTCGGTTAAGAAGCTGTTAAAGATCAAAGGATGGCAAATTCTTGCCGTTGGAAACTCAAAAACCCCTGATGATTGGAGTCTCAAAGGTACAATCTTTTTATCACTTGAAGAACAAGCGAAATTAGGTTTTCGTGTAGTTGATTACTTGCCTTATGATTCATATGTTAGAAAAACAGTGGGATATTTGTTTGCAATCCAACATGGGGCCAAAAAAATATATGATTTTGATGATAGAGGAGAACTGATAGATGATAATATCAGCAAGCATTTTGATACAGAATTAGTAGGTGAAAATGGTAAAGAAAATGTTATATTACAGTATAATCATAATAACCCGAATCGAACGGTTGTAAATCCTTACATTCATTTTGGTCAAAGATCCATTTGGCCTAGAGGATTGCCGTTAGAAAATGTAGGTGAAATTGAGCATGAAGAGCACTACAATGAAGTGTTTAGTGGGAATCAGTTTATTCAACAAGGGATCTCCAATGGTTTACCTGATGTTGATTCTGTTTTTTATTTTACAAGAAAACAAAATCTAGAACCATTTGATATTAGATTCGATCAACATGCGCCAAAAGTTGCATTACCTCAAGGAGTAATGGTACCCGTGAATTCTTTTAACACATTGTTTCATTATTCATCCTTTTGGGGACTAATGCTGCCGGTTTCAGTTAGTTCAATGGCGTCTGATGTAATTAGGGGCTACTGGGCACAACGGCTTTTATGGGAAATTGGTGGTTATGTTGTTGTTTACCCTCCAACAGTTCATAGATTTGATACGATTGAATCATACCCATTTGCAGAAGAGAAAGATCTTCATGTAAACGTGGGCAATTTGATAAATTTCTTGGTTTCTTGGAAATCCAATAAGCATAGATTATTTGAAAAGATTCTTGAATTGAGTTACTCCATGGCTAAAGAAGGTTTCTGGGGTGAAAAAGATGTGAAATTCACAGCTGCATGGGTTCAAGATTTAATTTCTGTTGGTTATTTACAACCACGTTTATTGTCTCTTGAATCGCGTGGACGAAAAAGTGTAATTAATCATGGAGATCGCAAGGATTTTGTGCCTCAAAAATTACCATCTGTTTATCTTGGTGTTGAGGAAAAAAATACTATAAATTATGAAATTGGGAATTTGGTTCGGTGGAGAAAGAATTTTGGGAATATAGTTGTCATAATGTTTTGTAATGGACCCGTTGAGCGAACGAATTTGGAATGGAGATTGCTTTATGGAAGGATATTTAAATCTGTAATTATCTTGGCAGAAAATGAAAATCCTGATCTTGTTGTTGAAGAAGGCCAGTTTCATCATCTATACAAGTAAGTGATTCTGCATTTTTTAAATTTGAACACTTGATACAACATGCAATTCTTTAGTTTTTAAATTGTTAGTCTTTTAGTTGGTTTAGCATATAAATTTTGAAGATTGAGCTGCTAATATCAGATGCAATAATATGTCATATATTGAGTGAGAACCACAAGATCCTCGTAATACATCTGTACCTATTGCTTTAAATGTGATACACGAGACCGTTATGTAACATCCTTCACTTCTGATTTCTGGTTATCTTTTTTGCAATACTTGCATGTGCATTATGCGGTTCTCACAGTCCTCATCATATTATTGTAGACCTTTAACCTGCTTTTAGTGCTATGACTTATGAGACTATGATGGTTAACTACTCATTTTTGAAACTTCACTTTCACATATTTATTCACTTGATATTTATTAATTTTGGTTATTTTTGTTTTCTTATTTGTATACTATTTATTTTTGTGGCAGGCAGCTTCCAAGGTTGTTTAGTAGATTTGAAAATGCAGAAGGATTTTTGTTTTTACAGGATAACACAATTCTAAATTACTGGAACTTGGTCCAAGCAGACAAGACTAAGCTGTGGATAACAGACAAGGTTTGACTTTACTTGTAGTATTGACGACAAATCAAATGTCTAAAGTACACTTAGAAATTCAAATAAGTGAGTTTAGCTTATGTTTTTCTAAGAAAGAATAACTAATTTTTTTATTATTATTATTTTTTTGTGAAATAATTAAATTTATACACTTTTCTTTTTCATCAAGACATCCTAGCGATAAGGTGGTGAAATCCCCAACCAAATGGTTATAGGTTTGAATCCGGCAGGGTACAGATCCTAGAGAAATCTAGGTGTGCTGTTAAAAAAACCTATAGATCATTTACCCCTCATTTTCAGGCCTTCTTAAGTTCACATCATCACATGTCAAAGTTTATCTGACCACTTTGCCCACATGTTCAAGCCTTCCCATTTCCACTTCTATCTTTCCGGGCAAGAAATAAAGAAACCTGACCAATTCTTGCAGCAACTATTTTATGTCCGCTTATCCTGTTTATGGGTGAGGGTGGAAACAAGAAGAGCTACTCAATATCGGCTCGTTAGGTCACGTTAGGTTGTTTGCATCCTGCAGGCAAGAAAGAAAGAGACTTGACCAATTATGCATGATCATGAATTCATGATCTTGAAATCTTTGTGTGTGCAGGTAGCAAGATCTTGGAGTACTGTTCCATACGATGGCAATAAAGATTGGTACGGAAAACAAGCAGAAATGGTAAAAAAAGTCGTAAAGTCAATGCCAGCCCATTTACAGGTCAACTACAAGGGTCATACAAACAACCATGATTCAGTCCTCACAGTTTGCACTTCAGATGTATTCTACATCCCTCAAAGGCTCGTGGTTGACTTTATCGACTTGGTCAACCTTGTAGAAGATCTTGAAATCCACCAAAAAGTTGCTATTCCCATGTTCTTTGTAGCAATGGATTCCCCTCAAAACTTCGATCCTGTTTTTAATAAAATGGTTTATAAACGAAAACCGGCTTTGAATATTACAACGAGTTTTTATTCGCCTGAAGTGCCTGCGGTTCACCCGTTGCAGGTTTCTAATGAGCAGGAGTTTATAGAGCTTATTAGAGTAATGGCAGCAGGGGATCCTCTTTTGCTGGATTTGGTTTGAAGGGTAGGATTGCATTAGATGCTGTACTGTTAGCTGCATGTCTTGTACCATATTTTTTTATAAAATTTTTCTACAGATTTGTGTATTTTTATAGTGAGAAGATGCAGAAAAAAGTTGTAGTTATTAGTTTTATAGTTTTTATTAACGACAAAAATCTATCATAATTCTAATTCTACTCAACTACTTCAGCTTAATCTCCTCTTGTGTGGATTTGAACATAAGACCTCTAATTTTAAGAGACAATGCCTCTACTAAATAAGCTAATTCTAGCTGCTAGTTATATACTGAAATACTCGTATGACAATCCTTCAATGAAAATTTTTAGGCGAAGTAAACTGGAATTTTATGAGTGCAAATGAGTCATCTTGGTCATGAGTTACCATTGACTAGCTAAAAGCTTGAATCAAACAATGCTAAATAAGCTTTGAGTTTGAGGTCGAACTTATGCCAAAAGAATTGGAATATGAGTTTAGCATATTGAGTTTTACTAGAATTGGTTAGTTCAAAAAAAATACCCTATTAATTATGTAGATTTTATTACAAAATATATTTACATAGTGATTAATGATTATTGTTAGATACAGATTATTATTTTAGTCAAATAAGCTAAAGATTAAACAAGCTAAGATTGAACTTAATAACTACTCATAAGTTAACTCCGACTTAAAAAATAATTCAAACCAAGTTAAGTCTCACCTTAAGCTTAAGTTCTCGCAACTAAATCGAGCTAAGAGCATGGGAAACCTGGATTTTACTTTTGGTCCTTGTGATTTTGAAATTATAGGTATGATCTAATAGATTTGCACGTTCCTAAGAAGGATGGTCCCTGAATTTAATTGAATTGAATGGAGTTATGCAATTAATATTCTTTTTGCTATTATTCATTCAATTGTAATTTAGTTTTGCAATTAATAAGAGTCAGTCAAGGTTTGATCAAATGAGTAGTTTAACAGGTAACAAGCCTATGTGTATTTTAGCTGTCAAATAAGTTCAGTCTCAACTCAACTCCGATCTAAATACAAAAATTGAAATAAAATAGCTTACCCATAAATATTGTAAACCTAAACCACATTCCAAAATTGAGTCTGTCCTTTTAAAGAGCTGAGAGAAAAATCCCTAAAGTTGAGTAATGAACCAGCTTCCTTGAAGTACTCAAAGCTCTGGAAAAAGAAATAAAAGCTAAAAGGAAGACCAAATAAGATGCTCAGGACTTTTATGTGAAGCTAATCAACTTCCATATCACAAATGGCTTCATTCAGGATTGTCTGAAGCTCTCTCACTCTTTGTCTTGACAATGCAATACAATCCTGCACCCACAACCGATTAATTTGGGTTGTATATTATTGATAATCATTCACAAAAAAAGAGAGTTAACATAATATCTATAAATGCTTACAAAGTTACAAACTCCTAAATCGTGCCATTTAGGGGAATGTATACGTACATACATATATACATATGAAGGTTGTATCCTATGAAAACTCAATCTTAGAGAGGAAACTCTATCTATACACTCTATTTGGAATCTTGAAAATAAATATGGATCGAGGAAACTGTATCTATGCACTCTATTTGGAATCTTGAAAATAAATATGTGATCCATATTAAACAACATTAAAATTGGTTTGATTAATCAAAACCTAATTTTTTATTCAACTATAATGTGTACCACATGTTTATTTTCAAGATTCCAAATGAATGGCTCATATAGGGTTTAAGAGTTTCTCTTTAAGATCGAGTTTTCACATGATACAATCCCAATGTGTGTATTATTTTAACCAAAGGGGGCAATTTGATCCATTTATAAATGAATGTGTATATATGGGTTCAGGGATTATCTCAAAAAAGAACAAATAAAAATATAGGTAAAAGTAAACAAGTAAAACAGGATGAAATCATTCATGGATCTCTAAAGCGTTCACAATCTCTGCTCCCCTTGTTACAAAAATCACTTTAATTAGCTAAAAGAACAAATAAATGTTTTCAGGTCAAACAAACCCATCCCAGGCCTTTTCAACCCATACTAACAAGTAAATCATTTCACTGAACTTGTTTGACCCATTAACCAACCTAGCCAGCCCACCCTTCTAGCCAACTCTAGTTTCAACAAATCGTTTTTCACCTCTATTTTTCTTATTCTGGACCCGCAAAACAATACTAAAAGATCGTTAAATATTGCAAGCCTTTAGAAAGAAAACTCAAAATTTGAACTTGTAGGCTAACCTGGATTATGGATTCATATGCAAGAGCAGGACCACCTGGCTTGTAAAGAGACACCAATTGATATGATGAATCCAATACAATGGTTATTAGTGTTTCCATTATGGATTCTTCCTCAGCCGTCGGATCAGCCAGGATGTAATTCTTGTGAACTATGCAGGTTAACCCGAATTGAATACTCCTTAAACTAAGTTTTCTTTTCTCCTCATTTACTGGCTTGTTCTTTAGTTTCTCTCCTACGTTTTCTTTTGAAAAAACCACAATTCTTCCGTCATCATTCAATGACACCACAGGAATTTGCACTATGAACATTGATGTAAGGAATTTCATGTCATTGCATTATTAATCACATAAATAAGTTACAAACCTATGTTTGTAACTTTGTGTAAAGAATGATATGACAAATGGAATAGTTGGTCAGTGTTACAGTTACAGGTATGACATAATACTCACCAATTGATTATCTGATACAAAGAAATTAAGAAAAACAAAAACCTAAATTATTGCAGTTCTACAATCCATTGGAGCCTAAGAGTGACCTTGGTGGACACGAGTCAAGATATGGAGCACAATTACACTTAAAAGTGACTTTTGTGACAGCATAGAACCTTCAAGTTCAGCTGAAGGACTTAAACAATGTCATATTACAATAACACTTCTCTGAAATAATAAATTTGTAAAATGACCACTCTTAAGATTGAGAGACAATTATCAATGGCCTCAACTGTAGATATTGTGAGTTTAACTATATGTACAACTCAAGACACAAATAAATTGACTGGAAAAATTACGTTTTACCCTTTTAACCAAATACTCAAAATTGGATAATCTGTTTTACTTGAGGCATTTATAAAATTTGATTATAATGTAAGACGAAGTAATAAAATGATATATAAGATGCTCAAGGAAAAAAAATTTTAAGTCTGATTAAATTCTTATCAATTTAGTTTTTAAATTTCTTTCATTTACAAAGAGGTTTTGGAATTTTATTCCTTAAGGATTGACAAATGGTGTTCAGATTGATTGTCATTAAAATTAACTTTGTTCTACTTGGTCAATCAGCAATGCCTACTCGGTCAACTACATAATAAAATAATGTAATTTTCCAAGCTTTAACAGGGCTTTGGTTATAAATATAGCTTGGTTCAAACTTATTTGCTACCAGTTACTTGATGAGATCATACCCTAGTTTATTAATCAACTGTTTCCAGATATTTTGGTTCTTGTACATTACATTCTAGGCATTTCCTTTTAGTTACTGACTAGCATACACATACAAACATGTTAAACCACTTACAATGGGAGAAGGCCGCAACAGCAGCAAGCAGAGCAGCATCAAACAGGGCACCATCAGCATCCAAACAATATATATCCTTGAAAATCAGTATCATTAAACATATAAAAAAAAGAAAAGAAAAATAATATCTAGCAACATTAGGAACTAGAATGAGAAAGCATGGTGAAATGAAAACTTTAGAAAAGGGTACCAGATATGCCATCCAAGCAGCTTTGCCACTGACCAATGACAACTCTTTTAGATCAATCATCCCAGAACTGCAATAACCACATGACACCAGTAGATACAAAAAATAAGATAAATAGCAATACAAAATGAAAATTTTGTAACTTGTATAATGAAAAAAAGTAAAAAAAAACATGCCTTACGATGGTATCAGCTAGCTGCTTAGATACAACAGGTGCAGCCTCAGCAGGTCTGCCTGGCCTGACAATAGGAGAACAAATTGGAGGCATATGGAAATCTATGGCTGGTAAGAAAAAACGATAACAATCAGATATTAGAATGATAATATAATCAGATCAAAAAAGCAGGCTAGAGAAAAACATAAATTGCATCATCATACCTATGCAGCCTTCATCTGGTGTTTCGTTTGCAGGTGTCATGACTTCCATTTTAATGGCAGCTAACATAGTCTAGACAAAACAGCATAACAGCAGGTAGTTTACTAAATTTACACCCCATCCCCCTTTCTTCACTTATCAATATCCTATTATAACTTTAGAAGATCACAACAATGACCAATTTTAAACAACCATATGAAAGGGGTGTTTGGATTTGAGTTTTGAAACTAATTAACTTTATTATTTGGATAAACATATTCTACTTCCAGTTATTCAAGGGTCATATAGTTAGTTTTGGATAATCTGTCTAATATTGGCTGCAACAGATATACCTAGTAAAATTTGACTTATAGCAAATCTAATAGGGTCTAGGGAGAGTGGAATGATGACAAACATTTTCCCTAGGATAAAGACGTTGCTCCTGCTGAGACTCGGCTCCAAAAATCTTATCTTTATACAACATATAGTATGTTAGTCCATTAACATAAAGATGTGGCTTATAAAGTCATAGCAACAACCATACAACTATACAAGAGTACTAATGATGATACTAGCAAACTATAACATCAAACAGCATAAGCATATCTAAATTGTATTTTCTACGGTCCATTTTATTACGACTGACCATCTGTTATGAGTTCTGATTATTCAAAATCTCATAAGTCATAATAACTCCCAAAATGCACATCCAAACGCCCTCCAAATCGGCGATGCCTTGTCTTTCAATTAATTTATGCGTGCATAGAAATAAAATTAAATTATTCATTGAGTATATGAAATAGGATTTTACAGTGGAGCCTATCTTTGCTAGTGCTGATCCATCTGCAGATGCCACTGCCCCTAAATTAGACGAATAAATACAAATAATTAGTTCACAATGTGTCAAAAGTATAAAGTAAAGACACAGGTTGAATGCACCCCGTTGCTACATGCACCCACTCGATTGATAAGATAAACCCCTAAACATCAGTTAAATACCACTTCCTCACTTGTAAACTAACGTTTAAGACTGGTGCCACCGCTTAAAAACCTGTCAGTTTAAAAGATGTTTCAAGTTTTATATGGCTTTTTAACACATTATATACCTTTAGCACAAGTACAGCCCTAAAGTAAAACATATAAATTGAATAAAAAACATCAAAAAATTAGACACTGCAGGCTAACCTAGAGCCAATGAAGTTTCTCTAGCTTTGCCAAGTGGTCTCGCATCGGGCCGTACGGACTCGAGCAAATGGCGCTCGTGAAATCGTAAGGGGAAGAGCCTTCTGAAAGCATCGACCTCCATCTCCGATGACAGATCAGTCGCACCGTTGGCAGAATCTACCATTTTCGTCTCTGAAGAATGAAAGTGAAAACCCTAGAAATCAAAGTTGGAGAAAATCAAAAGCGATTTCTCAGAATCGAAACAGACCAGGTTGTTTCATGTAAAAAACAAAAGAGAAATTTAGGGGGTATATACGCAAAGAAAAAGATGATCGAATGAAACCTAGAACGATCAATCTGGGCGAATAGTGGTTAAAACTTGATTTGTTCCTTCCTCCGCAGTCGTACACCGGAGAAGACGAAAATGTGTGTTGGTGGTGGAGACTGGAGGCTGTGTCAATCAGCCAGTGTTTAAAATAGGGCGGGTTTGTCGGTCGGAGTGGCCCAACAAATTTGGGGGTCGGATCGTGCAACGGGTTTAGTAGGGATGTGTTACATACTTACATATGTAGAGACGCAGAGTGGGCAAACCGGATGTTTCTTAAGAACCGGTTCCGGCCAATAAAATCAAGATTAAATTACTGATTATGTCCTATAAAAATATAACAATTTACTGGTTTCGTCCTTTAAATTCAAAAATTACTAGGGGTGTCCTTATTTTGAAAATTTTGCACCGGTTATGTCCTTTGTCACTAACCCCGTTAAAAGTCTCCGTTAAAAGGCTCATGTCCCAAACACGTGATGGGTATTTTCGTCATTTAATCTGTAACCTTCAAAAAGTCCATTCCCATATCTTGATCCGAAGATCAACCTCACAATTCGCATCAGAAACTGTTGCAGACACCGAAGATGACGAACTATTCGATCTCGCACCACCGTATTTCGGAAATAAGCTATGAATCTTCTCACATTTGATCCTAATTCCGACCTTTTTGCTCCTGAACGATTCAACCTTCATTACAGCTTCAAAATCAAGCAATATCTTCAACGGTAATCCTAATTTCTTCTTTAACTCTGATCTGATTCGATTCACAGTCTCTGTTTCTAGAAGCAGAGAGTTGCCGATCAACGACGATCGAATGATCATGATGTTATTCGGATTGCTAGCGAACGAATTCCCAAAATATCCGTTCGCGATTTCTGTTTCGTCGGTTAAACATTTGCTTGTGAACGGATATTAGTGAAACGCGATTTTGTTGTTCGGATTTTTTGTGGAGATTGTGAGGTTGAGGTTAGAGGTGAGGCGAGTGGTGCCATCGGTGGCGGTGGTGAGGTTGAATTGATTGATTTTGAGTGATGTAACTGAGAATGCCGGAGATTATGGTCGGTATAGAAGGTAAAGAACGCCGCCAGTGATTGTGGCCAGAAACAGGATGATGATGATGATAAGTATTGACCAGAAGATTTAGTCATGGATTCGAAGCTATCTGAAATCCCTAGGTGGAGTGGGGAAGGAGAAGTTGAGGATTTGACCATTTTACCCTCGTGTGACTGGCACACGGGATTTTTAACGGAATAAGTTAACGGGGTCAGTGACAAAGGACATAACCAGTGCAAAATTTTCAAAATAAGGACACCCCTAGTAATTTTTGAATTTAAAGGACGAAACCAGCAAATTGCTATATTTTTAAAGGATATAATCAGTAATTTAATCTAAAATCAATAACCAGCTCCGGTTTTGGTTCCAACTTTTGCTCGGTTTCATCAGGTTTTTATCGGTTATGGTTCGGGTTTTGCCGGTAAATGTGAAACAAGTTCCGCTTTTTTCAGCTCCTGGCGGTTCTGATTTCTTTGATAATTCGAAAACCACCTGTACCCACCAGTTTCGGGTTTTTTCCCGCTTCTGGGGATCTATACGTAGAGTATTCAAAAAACCTTAAATCCGTAAAAATTTGAAACCCGAATCGTATCCAAAATTCGACAAGCTCGATTCAAATCTTGATTCGAGTTGTTCGGGGGATCAGTCTAAATCCACAAAAAATTAATCATATATTCGGGTCAGATTCACTATTCAAATATCTATTATTATGTAATTCAGGTTGTTCGAATATCCAAATTGTCCAACTACGAGACAATGGTCTTTTATTAAATTTTAATTGTTTGGATTATTCAGATATTCTTTTTTATGAGTCATGAAATTTACCTAGATTATTTTATTATGATGGATTTGAGATTTTTTAATTTCGAACTTTGAAATATTGTGTTATTAATCTAAACAAGTAAGATATTTACTTTTATGGACCAAAATATAGGAAAAATATATTTCACAAAACAAATAAAAAATTGGGAAAATTTTATTCAATTTTATTCGGGTTATTTGAATATATAAAAAACTGAACCAAATTCTAATTCATATATATTTGGGTCGATGAGATTCGAATTAGTTCAAAGGGCGGGTTGGGTTCGGATAGAGGCATAAAAGAAAAGCCAAATCCAAATAACTCATAATATGACCCGATGAAAACCTATACACGTATGCACTCCTTGTTGTTTGTTAAAAGTTATGAAATATTAATGTTTTCATAACCAGATCAGATTCAATCGATCGTTTTATTGGTTCAACAAGTCTCCAAACCTTTGCCAATAGTCTCCATGCTCTTGCCAACAGGCATTTTACCCTTTTGCTTGTGATGAGTTGGTGAGGTGATGGTATTTGTTACTTGGAAGTTATCCCAAAAACAGTGGCAAAGCTTAAACATCAGGTCGCGGTCGCGCCGGGGGGGGGGGGGTGATTTACGAGACCTATAATACATGTTAATTTTTTGAAACGGGGGAGCAGGGAAACCAATATTTTTAACAAAAATAACCTTTCGGTCTAAAAAGGAGCACTGTGGACGAAAAAAATAGAAGAACGGTCGCCCCTCCGGCCTCTATTAACCTTCTCCAATGCCCACGACTTGCCATTTATGGAAAAAATTTTTAAGTTAATTGCATACATTCTTCCATGTGTAAGTTTAATTCTTTTTTTGAAGGCTACCAACTCGGTTGTTTGCAACAGCGCTTTACCTGCACCTCCCGGTTAGTATTGTATATGCTTAACAAACACATTAATATCCATGTGATTAGATCCAACAATTTCTCTTTAAGCACATAAGGTTTATCAAACAAGGATGAATGCCATTATCTAAATCATCGTTATCCATAATGGAATGCATTATACTATAAACTATTACACATGAATTAGAAGCTGATTAGCTATAGTAGAAAAATTAGTTTTTATTCAAATTGTAATTTTAGCATAAATCAATGCTCAACTAGATCATTGTTCGTAAACTAGCCTCTATTACTTGCTTTTTATTTGATTTTTTTGAAGCTCATTTTTTTTAAATAGTTTGCTTTTGAACCCTTTTTTTTTCATTTGCTCCACTTCGAAAAATCAACCAAGATGTTTTTTTTTTGGCTCGGCTTATAATAATTGAGTTGTTACATTAAAGAAACATATAAATTAACTGAGTTTGTATCTTTTCTTATGTGTTTGATGCTTTAAGTTTCACAATACGTTTATGTATTCGCATCAAATTTGTGTCAATGTTTCACGTGTAACACGCACGAGAAACTTCACTACTTGAACGCATAAAGCATTGGCATTTAGTTATGCCTAAATCTCAACTTTAAACTTATTTTTCGCTAAAGCAAAAATAACCACTCTTTTACAATAAAAATTATGGCTAAAAACATTTATTAAAAGAGGAAGTGGAAATAGTGACAATTTTGTTCTTTCGTGTTTTTTTTAGCTTTAGTTTTTGCTTCTTTTTTTTTATCTGCATTCGAGCTTTTAAACGTTTTCAGGCATTGCGGTGGAGTGAAGCTTTAGGCATACGAGATCAACTTGTTGCCGGCGTAACACTGGTTGGTGTTATTCTGGTTAATATTAAAAAAGAGTAAATTACCGAGATGGTTCATGTGGTTTGTTAGTATTTCACTTTTGGTCCCTAGGTTTCATAAATTACTTATACGGTCCCTAACATTTGACATTTGTAACCCAGATAGTCCTTTTGTGAGGGTAATTTGGTGACCTAAGGACTTTATCAGAGTCGACTCCCTATATTAGGAAATTAGGCAATTGCCTAGGGCTCCATATTTTTTGGGGCCCCATATGGTTCGGTTTTGCGGTCGGTTATATCCCCAAACATTTGGTTGATCAGTTTTAAAAGTTTGAAACCATAGCGAACGGTTTGATTTATGGTTTGCACTAAAAATCGGACCGGACCGTGCGTGTTTATGCATGCATGCATACGTACGTGCGTACATTCATATATATGTGTATCTATCTATGTTTGTATTATGTATATATGTATGTACATGGTTGAAGATTTAGGTGTTATCCAATAAAAAAATTTATATGGAATTGTAATGTGATTAACTCGTCTCAAACTGTAAAATGATAATGTTTGATTCGATTTTAATTTTTAACGGACTGAAAAAGTCTAAAACCAGAAAGCCGAAACCCAGAAAGCTCAAACCGTAAACCAAATCGAAACCTTGGTTTTATTTTAATGTTCGGGTTTGTTTTAGTTATTCACAAACTGTTATTTGCAATTTCACCTAAAACCGGATCACAAACACCCCTAATAAAGTAGCCTAAGGTTGCAATGAACAAACGAATCAAAAAGATGTAGGAAAAAAATTGTAAGTTCTCGAAGGAAAGGCCCCATATTTTAATGTCGCCTGGAGCTAGGGGTGTTCATCGGATCGGATAACGATTTATTCGGGTCGGGGTGTTCGGATTTGAAAATTTTAAGACCTTATCCAAAACCTGACCCGATCCGAATTCGGAATTTTTACATCCGAGCCGAATCTATCCGAATAACCCGAATAAACTTATTTTTTCATTCGAATAACCCGAATAAACCATATTTCATTCGGATTGAATTCGGATATCCGATCCGAATAAAGAGGATTTTGGATATCCGATCCGAATCTATCCGAATCTTTAATTCGGATCGGTTTTTTCGGGTTTCGGATACGATTTGGATTTTTTGAACACCTCTACCTGGAGCCTACAAATTGGCTGAGCCGACCCTAAACTATGTGTTACTAATGTCAAAAGTTAGGGATCATACTGATTGAGTCGAAACACATATGGGTAGTTAATAAAACCTAAGTATTATGAGTGAAATACTAGCAAACCAATCTTAATAAAAAAAGAGAAAATTACAAATTTGAACCTTTATGTTTCTAACAAATAACAAATATCAACCTTTAACTATATTAATTACGCTAAACAACCTTTAAGTATTTAAATTGTTTCAACTTTCAACCTTTACATTAACCCTGGTTAGATTTATTAGTTAAATCTAGTCATGTGCAAAACATGTGACGGGTATTTTAGGTATTTTGATATTTTGTTATTTTTAAACCTAAAACCCACTATTCACGTATCATCGTATCTTATTCAAGATTTTTTTCCAAACGGGGGTGTTCGAAAATTAGGGCTAAAACCCACCCAGAAGTAGAGGTGGCCAACGTACCCGGACCCGGAACCGGAACCGGTCGTACCCGAACCGATGGGTACTGGCGGTTCCTGATTTTCAGAGAAACTGGAACCGGAACTGGTTCCGCCCTCAAACCGGCCAAACCGGAACTGGAACCGGAACCGGCAAAAAACCGGTCAGACCCCGGAACCGTTTGGAACCGGAACCGGAACCGGTTCCAAAAAAAACCCTGTTTGGCCACCTCTACCCATAAGTTCACGTGGTTCCTCCGTCTTCGGTTAGTGTTCACCCAGAAGTTCACGTAATTAATTTGTTGTATTTCAACATTTATGTTTCTAACAAATTAATTACGTAAACTTCTGGGTGAACACTCACCGAAGACGGAGGAACCACGTGAACTTCTGGGTAGAGGTGGCCAAACCGGGTTTTTTTGGAACTTCTGACCGGTTTTTTGCCGGTTCCGGTTCTGTTTTTTTATCGGTTCCGGTTCGGGTTTGGCCGGTTTGAGGGTGGAACTAGTTCCGGGTTTTCAGGTTCCAGTTTCTCTGAAAATCAGGAACCACCCGTACCCACCGGTTCGGGTACGACCGGTTCCGGTTCCGGTTCCGGGTACGTTGGTCACCTCTACTTCTGGGTGGGTTTTAGCCCTAATTTTCGAACACCCCGTTTGGAGAAAATTCTTGAATAAGATACGATGATACGTGAATAGTGAGTTTTAGGTTTAAAAATAACAAAAGATCAAAATACCTAAAATAGCCATCACATGTTTTGCACATGACTAGATTTAACTAGTAAATCTAACCAGGGTTAATGTAAAGGTTGAAAGTTGAAACAATTTAAATACTTAAAGGTTGTTTAGCGTAATTAATATAGTTAAAGGTTGATATTTGTTATTTGTTAGAAACATAAAGGTTCAAATTTGTAATTTTCTCTAAAAAACAAATAAATCGTTTCGTTGCTTGGAACCTTACAGTTATGACCTTTTCGTTTTTCTTTGCAAACGAGCCCGAGAAAATGGGAACATCAAAATTGAAGGAGGCAATCGCCTGTCAACAAATGGCAAATGCAGATAAAATGCATAAACTAATGGAAGCAAAAACAGAGGACGAAAAAATAGCAGGGCCATTCGAATTTTCCCTAATTTCAACATTTTTCTCATCGAGACGTCAATTTCTGCTTACAATTTCATCCAATTCGCTCAAAGCATTGGGTTTTGGATCAAACCCTAGGTATGTTGTGCGTTTTCAGTTGATTGATCCCTCTCGTATTGTAATTGATTGGGTATCTCGTTGTTTAGAATATTTTGATCTTGTTTTACATTTTAATGATCATGATAGTGAATTGCATCGAGAATTTTTGCAATTTTTAGGATCGTTATGAATCTGAATATGTTCATGGAGCACATAAAGTGTTTGACATGAACTCTAAACGTATAAATACACCCAAATATGAACATATTTATGATTTTATTTATATATTTCCATTGTAGCTAGTGCTGTAAACGAACCGAAGGAACACGAACGAGTCTTGTTCGTGTTCGTTCATTGAACTTTTAACTTATTCATGAATGGTTCACGAACGCTAACCGAACGAAAATTGTTGTTTGTGTTTGTTCATTAAGGAATTTAGCTTGTTTACGAACGCTAAAGAACACAATTATTTAAACAATAAAAATCAACAGTCTTAATCTTAAGCATTAGTGATAATTATTTATAAATATATAAATTAAAATATTATAGTATTAAACCAAAGATAACTTAAATATTATGGTATTAAACTAAAAATAAAAAATATACAATATATTTGATGAATAAATATAATAAATGAATTTAACCGAACATAAGCGAACATAAACGAACACGTTACCGAACGTTCACGAACACAAATGAACGAACACGACCTCTGTTCATGTTCGTTCCTTTAACTAAACGAACGAAATTTCTTGTTCGTGTTCGTTCATTTATTAAACGAATGAACATAAATTAACTTCCCGCCAAACGTTTCACGAACTGTTTGCTGAACGTTCAGTTTGTTTACAGCCCTAATTGTAGCATTAGCAAATTTATCTAACTTTTGACTTGTAAAGGTGCATGTGATCATTATTTTTTGCCAGGTCAAAGTAACATGATTAAAAAGTTGCTAATGTTGTAGATGTTAAATTGGTTCCATATTCACCTCTGCTACAACTATTTATCTGATTCTTTAAGCTGTAATTAATACTTTGGAAACGTTGATCCAATCACCCTCTATTTTTACGTTATGGCTTATTAAAACTGAAAATTTAAGTTGTATTTATTTCAATTTAACATAATCTTGTTTTTTTTTATATACCTTTGCAGTGCTTGAAACTAGAGATTGCATAGTGGGAAATCTTGGATGTACTTTTTAATCATAATTTTAAGAAGCTAAAAGCTCATATTTAGCAACATGGCTACTGCAAAAGCTCTTGAACCTGCATTTCAGGGAGTTGGTTCTAGACCGTATCCTTGCTCATGTTTAAGCTTGGATATGTAGATTCACTTAAAAAATGTCTCTCATAGTCTCATTATATTTATATGCACACATATATAGGGGTGTTCACGAGCCGAGCCGAGCCTAGCCGAGCCAGGGGTCAGCTCGGACTCGGCTCGGATTTAAACCGAGCCTGACTCGGCTTGGATTGTAAACTGAGCCTGAAATTTTGACTCGGACTCAGCTCGTTTTTGGTTTGGTTTTCACATAAGAAATTTAATATTTGAATTGCATTCACATCAACTAGGCTCGGTTCGTTTTTGACTCGGTTTTTACAGGCGTGAATATGTGGAACTAAGAATTAATAATATGATTGGGAATTAGGAATTAGAACAGTTGTCTGGTCTACCATATGTTTGTTAGCGCTCGGCGTCAATTGGAACAGATAATTGAGATTCATTTAGTATTTCCATCCTCTTTTCTATTATTTTTTTTATTTTTTAACATAATTACAAAATAACATCAAAGTATATTTATTAGTGAAAGTAAACCTATAGTTTTATATTTTTAGTATAACATGTTGTACAAACGAGCCTTATTCGAGCCGAGCTTTAACCGAGCTTTTTCCGAACAAGCTACGAGCCGAATCCGAGCTTCGAGCTTTTTGGACAGCCCTACACATATATAGGGGGTGAGTACTGTTTGATAAATAATGCGGCTATTTAACCGACTAACCGGATACCACCTCTTTATCTTTATCACTATGCACAAGTGCTTATGCAATTTTCGTGGATTTCAATTTAAAATTGTTTGGTATAGAACGTGTCTCTATGTGTATATCATTTCCATATATTGTTAGGTTTGTTCTTAACAATTTATAGAGGGCTAGAAATATGGAGAATTGAAAACTTTCAACCTGTCCCTTTGCCAAAATCTAATTATGGTACATTCTACTCTGGGGATTCATATGTTGTCTTGCAGGTGCTTTATGATGTTTCAAGCTCTTCGTTTTTTTTTAGATATTATCTTGATTAAATAGTTAAATGATTTTATTGTTAAAATTGGTTCATGTATTTGCAGACTTCTCATGGTAGGGGAGGTGCAGGTGTATACGCGTATGACATACACTTTTGGTTAGGAAAAGATACTAGCCAGGTATGGCAAAATCCAAAATATTTTAATGAGTGGTAAAAACTATTTTACATGTGATTGTATGTATAAAGTTTTTAAACGTACATTAAACCATAAGAATTAGAAGAATGGCTGCAGGCTTTGGCACTTTATTCTTAATGTGTTTTCTGTTATAAAATTTTTGAAAAAAGTCAACTAGAATTTTACTATTTTTTCATTGTGAATCTTTATGTATCAAACAATCAAATTCATTAATCTATAATATAAACTAGGATGAAGCTGGAACAGCAGCAATTAAAACAGTGGAACTTGATGCAATTCTTGGTGGACGTGCTGTGCAACATAGAGAACTCCAAAATTTTGAATCTGATAAATTTATCTCATATTTCAAACCATGTATTGCACCATTAGAAGGTGGTGTTAAATCTGGTTTTAAAAAACCTGAAGAAGAAGAGTTTGAAACAAGATTATATACATGCAAAGGAAAACGAGTTGTTCATTTGAAACAGGTCTACATATTTCTTGACATATTGAATACAATTAGTAATTCATGCTTGTTTGTTTATTCATAAGATTTTTTTTTGATTTTTACAAGGTCCCTTTTCTCGATCTGTGTTGAATCATGATGATGTGTTTGTCTTGGACACTAAAGAGAAGATTTATTCAATTCAATGGAGCAAATTCAAATATTCAAGAAAGGCTAAGGCCTTGGAGGTTATCCAGTTCTTGAAGGATAAATATCATGAAGGGACATGCAATGTTGCAATTGTTGGTAGGGTTTTGGATAAGGATACTAATATATGCTTACATTTTATTTTCTTATTATTATTTATAAATTTTCACAACTTTATAGACGATGGGAAACTACAAGCTGAGGGGTTCTGGTGAATTTTGGGTTATTTTTGGTGGGTTTGCTCCTATTGGAAAAAGGTTCTAAGTGATGATGATATCATTCCAGATAGGACAGCAGGCAAACTTTATAGGTATGAATATTCTTTCTCAGTTTAGGATTGTATTTATTCTTGTGTGTGTTTGTACCCAAGTTATAAATCTTCTCTAGCAGTTTCAGTTTAAACAATGAATCAAAGAATGTTTCATTTCACTAGTATTTTCAACTTGTGTATCTCTTAATCAATAAGTTAAGTGATATCATGTGTGCTATACGTGATGGATATTTTTTTCATTCAATAAGAAAATTTTCTTTGCTCCAGGATTTCTTTTTATCCCACAATATTTAATCTTTTTTGCAGCATTGCTGGAGGGCAGGTTACAGATCAAATTGAGGATTATTCAAAATCTTCATTTGAAAGTGACAAATGCTATTTATTGGATTGTGGTGCTGAGTTGTTTGTTTGGGTTGGTCGAGCAACACAAGTGGATGATAGAAAAGCTGCTACACAGGCTGCTGAGGTAAAAATAAGATATTCTTTTTCCATGTTTTCTTTGTAAGTTTCTAATTTGCATCATTAACCTTTCACAGGAGTTTCTTAAGAGTAATAATCGACCCAAAGCCACCCTTGTAACCCGACTAATTCAAGGCTATGAAACACATTCATTCAAGTCAAACTTTGACTCCTGGCCATCATCAATAGCACCTTCTGCTGAAAATAGAGGAAAGTGGCTGAAAATAGAGGAAAAGTTTCAGGTAATATTAGATGTTAGTTTCAATCCCTTCATATATTAATGGGTTAATATGAGTTGCGTCCTACCTTAGATGGTCAAATGGGTTTGATAAGGCCAACAGGTTGTAAGTTGTCTAGAATTTATTATTGATGCATACAAGTTCGTAAATTGTTTTAATCAATGAACCATCTTATCGCTCTTATGCGGTAAAAATACAATGTCTGCCATCTTATTAGTGTAAATTTCGAGTAATGTAATGCAAGTATTCACTCTTTTACAAATATATG